>SJYQ01008528.1:246911-260024 GCA_006410935.1 Redunca redunca
TCCCCCTAAATTTATAGTTTTCAAATGACTTGTCTACATAAAAATAATTACAGCAAAATTTATTTGTAATTTATGTCCCAGATGTTGCAGTTTGGTTATTTAGAAGGGCTTGGGTAAAATGAACAAGAGTAAAGAGTACAAAAAAAAGAAAATTATAGCTCTGTTGCTTATAAGAAAAGTTTCCCAAGAGTAATAACTCATTTTTAAAACATAAAATTTTCTATTTGTTTTTTATTTTAATTCATTTTTGAACAAATAATATAGTCACAAAGTTCAAAACTCAAAAAAGTATGAAAATGCCCACAGTGACAGCCACTCCCCCAGTCTGGCCCTCTGTCTATGCAGCCCCTTCCACAACTTCAAACAGGATGATTGGCTATTATAAGTAAATGTATGTGTGTCCTTCCAAAAAATGTTTATATATACAAAAACCAAATACTAATATGAATTTACCTATCCCCTTCCATTTTGCACACATGTAAATATTCTATACATGCCAGTCACAAATTTGGTTTTTTTGTTTGTTTAATATACCTTGGAATATTTATTAAACTTGTCACCTGGTATGTGCTGGACACCCTCACAGGAAGCATTAAGTGAACTACACAAATATTCTACTTCTAATTTCCATCAAAGCATTCTTCTAGAAATTGTCATAAAGTGAGTCATTGATTGGACCACATTTCTCCATATTTACAGTACTGTAACTGGAGGATTGTATCTCTGACTAATGACCAACATCAAATAAATTATAGCTATGACCAAAATATATTATTAAATCAAAGATAGAAAAGAAACTTTTCAATTAGTATTAAATAGTTGATATTTCCCCAAATCATAAATTATACACATATACATACAAATTTCCAAATGATTATATAAGCCTCAGTGCATGTAAACAGCAATATATATGCTTTTACCATAAATTTTACCTATCTAAAAATGTGCTCATGACAAATACGTTTGATGATATCTTTCTTGTCTTCTTAGAATTTTTAAGGGTGATATATTTGGGGGGCATGATTTTGATGCCCAAATCCTCCTTTTCACATAGTCACATGCTTTTTCCCCTTGGTAAATATCTTGTAATGCACAGAAGAATTCAAAATCATTTCACTGATATCATTCTTTTCAAGAATAATCATTGACCTCTTGCCACATTTGTCTTAACTGACTCTTTTAAAACTAAGGTATCTCTAGCTCAGTGCTTCAGTTCAGTTCAGTTCAGTCGCTCAGTCGTGTCTGACTCTTCGAGACACCATGGACTATAGCCCACCAGATTTCCTCTGTCCATGGGATTCTCCAGGCAAGAATAATGGAGTGGGTTACCATGCCCTTCTCCAGAGAATCTTCCCTCCCCAGATCAAACCCAGATCTCCTGCATTGTTGGCAGATTCTTTACCATCTGAGCCACCAGGGAAGCCCCATTTCATAGTTCTTCCCCTTCCCCTTCCTTTCTTCCTAAAGATAACAATTATCCTTAAGATGATGTGAGGATAAGCATGTTTTGGGAATTTTTACTACATGGGAATATACTGATAAACAATATAAGCTATTATTATGTGCTTCACAACTTTCATATAAATATCAGTTGTTTGCAAAAAATAATAATCACTGAAGCATATACATAAAGTCTTTTCAATAAGTTATTTAGTTTACAAGTTTTTAGAAAACTCCATTAAACTGATCCTTTGCTCTTCTTTTCCTTTGTCTTTATCCCCTAAATAACACAATGAGAGCTTTAGAAGGAAAATGGAGTCCCACATATGTCTTCTCCACAGAGGATGTGAAGGGACCTGCTTTGGCTGAGAGGAGAGGGAGGGGGGAAAGTGGCAAAGAAGCTTTGAGACTTCTACTGTAGAAGATGTCTTTCTATTTTTAAGACTGTCTGAATCACTGGATAGCATCTTGACCTTAGAAGAAACCTTCAAGTAAATGGACAAATATGCTTGAGTCATAAATAAAAATCTTTGGCAAAAATAAAATAAAACAGATAACTATTGATAACAAAAACCTACTGTATAGCACAGGGAAGCCTACTCAATATTTTGTAATGACCTATATGGGAAAAGAATCTGAAAAAGAATAAATATTTGTATGTGTATAACTGATTCACTTTGTTGTACAGCAGAAACTAATACAACACTGTAAATCAACTATACTCCAATACAAATTAATTTTAAATAAATAAATATAGAATCAATGAAGTCATAAAAAATTATCAGGAAGTGACTATTTTAAATCTGACTTTTGGCCCAAAGTTTCTTACAGTTCTTAGTTATTTTTGTCATTTTTGTTTTAAAAAAGGCAGTGTCATCCAAAGCCATGGCAACACTACCTTTCACTCAAGAATACCCATTTTGATTTAATGATTTTAAATGTGGCATGAGATGACTGTTAGTGCTGGGTAGATGTTCCCCCACAACAAGGGTCTTAAGACAATTTTCTCTTTTGTTGTACTCCCATCTCCTTTTCATCACATCCTACCTATACACTTGCAGACCTTCACAAAAGTCTCAGTATCTTCACCCTGCTCTGGCCCTCCCCAGCTCTTTACCTAGGACCACCCTCCCCTTGGTAGTTAAGAGCTCAAAAACAGCCAGCTTACTTTTCAATATCCCATTATAACCCCTCTTCTCCTGGGAAACCTCATGATATGGGAACGATGAGTATTGACTGGAGAATTCAGAGCTGTCAAGAATGTAGAAGGCAGAGCAATTGAATGAGTCAAAAGAAAGAATACCAATAGGGTTTACATTTGTCTTATTTCTACAGTTGCATGCTACTATTGATTGTCAAACACACCAGGGCATTTGGTTGCAAATTGAGTACCTGCCACAAAAGTTGAATGGGTGCTGATGGTGGTAATAGTTGCAGGAAATTTGAGGCCCAGGTACTTTATTCACTTTGGGACACTGGCACAAAGGTACTCTTTCTTTGTACCAGTTCTGCAGATAAGTGCTGGATGTTTTTCCTAGACACATATCCTTGTGTCTGATTCTCAAACCTGTCAAAGAAGCTCTTTAACACTGTCTCTGTGGTTTTGGTACACTATCCAAGATAAATTCCATCCCAACCAAAACCTCTAATAAACTCTACTTCACAGGGTGGAGAAAGCCAAATGAGATACTATAAATCTTTAATTAATATAGATTGGTCTTATTATCAACTTTTAAACCTCTGTTCAAAAGTAAGGGTAACATTTAGACTTCTGAGATCTCAGTCTTTGCTGCGGCTAAACCCTGGAAGCAAGGTGGTTGGCTCTGGTCCACTATGATGGGGGACTGCAGCACAAGCATCAGGTAACAGCAGAAGCAGCAATGTTTCACTTCCTCAGAAAGCCTCTGGGATCTAGGAAGCCATCAGAACCAGAAACAAAAGAAGATGGATTTGTCCTTTTAGAGATCAAGCCCTAAGCCTTTGGAGTGACAGTACTGACTCCAAGAACTTAGACTACCAGAGAACTAACCCTAGGGAGCATCAAATAGTAAGAACTCACACTAAGGAAACCACTTGAATATAAGACCTGGCATCACCCAATGACTAGTAGCACCCTGTGCAGGATGATTCATCGAAACAACAAACAAAGCAAAAATACAAACCCAATCTACAGCAGACAGGATAACAACCTGACTCAGCCTTGCCCATCAGAGGAAAAACAAACAAACAAAAAAGCTAAGCACAAATCTCACCCTTACTTACACAAACCACTGGACAAATCTTAGAAGGGCAGAAACCAAAAGGAGGAAAGAATTCACACTTGAAGTGTGGGAAAAGGAGACCACTAACACAGTAAGTTAAAATATATACATATAATGAAAAGGCATAGAAATACTACACAAATGAAGGAACAAATTAGAAACACAGAAGTCCCAATAAATGAAGAGGAAACAGGCAAACTATCTGAAAAAGAATTCAGAATAATGATAATGAAGATGATCAAAAACCTTGAAAACAAAATGGAGAAAATGCAAGAATCAATTAACAAAGACCTAGAAGAATTAAAGAATACTGAAATTAAAAACACTCTGGAAGGAATCAATAGCAGAATATCTGAAGCAGAAGAATGAATTAGTGAGCTGGAAGATAAAATAGTGGAAATAACTTCTGAAGAGCCAAATAAAGTAAAAACAACGAAAAGAACTGAGGATAGTCTCAGAGACTTCTGGGACCATATCAAAAACACACCAACATTTGAATTATAGGGCTTCCAGGAAAAGAAGAGAAAAAGAAAGGGTATGAGAAATTTTTTGAAGAGATTATAGACGAAACTTTCCCCAACATGGAAAAAGAAATAGTCAATCAAGTCCAAGAGGCAAAGAGTCCCATACAGGATAAACCCAAGGAGAAACACACCAAGATACATACTAATCAAATTAACAAAGACTAAAAACAAACAAAGAATATTAAAAGCAACAAGTAACATACAAGGGAAACCCCATACATTTAACAGCTGATCTTTCAGCATAAACTCTGCCATCCAGAAGAGAATGGCAGAATATATTTAAAGTACTGAAGGGGAAAAATCTACATCCAAGATTACTGTACTCAGCAAGGATCTCATTCAAACTTGATGAAGAAATAAAAAGCTTTCCAGACGAGCAAAAGTTAGGAGAATTCAGTTCCACCAAACCAGCTTTACAACAAGTGTTCAGTTCAGTTCAGTCACTCAGTCGTGTCCAAGTCTTTGTGACCCCATGAATCGCAGCACGCCAGGCCTCCCTGTCCAACACCATCTCCTGGAGTTACTCAAACTCACTTCCATCGAGTCTGTGATGCCATCCAGCCATCTCATCCTCTGTCGTCCCCTTCTCCTCCTGCCCCCAATCCCTCCCAGCATCAGAGTCTTTTCCAATGAGTCAACTCTTCGCATGAGGTGGCCACAGTACTGGAGTTTCAGCTTTAGCATCATTCCTTCCAAAGAAATCCCAGGGCTGATCTCCTTCAGAATGGACTGGTTGGACCTCCTTGCAGTCCAAGGGACTCTCAAGAGTCTTCAACACCACAGTTCAAAAGCATCAATTCTTCGGCACTCCACTTTCTTCACAGTCCAACTCTCACATCCATACATGACTACTAGAAAAACCATAGCCTTGACTAGACAGACCTTTGTTGGCAAAGTAATGTCTCTGCTTTTCAATATGCTATCTGGGTTGGTCATAACTTTCTTTCCAAGGAGTAAGCGTCTTTTAATTTCATGGCTGCCGTCACCATCTGCAGTGATTTTGGAGCCCAAAAAATAAAGTCTGACACTGTTTCCACTGTTTCCCCATCTATTTCCCATGAAGTGGTGGCACCAGATGCCATGATCTTCGTTTTCTGAATGTTGAGCTTTAAGCCAACTTTTTCACTCTCCTCTTTCACTTTCATCAAGAGGCTTTTTAGTTCCTCTTCACTTTCTGTCATAAGGGTGGTATCATCTGCATATCTGAGGTTATTGATATTTCTCCTGGCAATATTGATTCCAGCTTGTGCTTCTTCCACCCCAGCGTTTCTCATAATGTACTCTGCATATAAGTTAAATAAGCAGGGTGACAATATACAGCCTTGACGTACTCTCAAGAGGCACCAAGGGACTTATATAGTCAAGGAATACAACAGAAGGAAAAAGAGATACAAAATCAACCCCAAACAATTAAGAAAATGACAATAGGAACATATGTATCAATAATTACTTTAAATGTAAATGGATTAAATGCTCCAACCAAAAGACACAGTTGGCTGGATGGATACAAAAACAATACCTATATATATGCTGTCTACAAGAAACCCACTTCAGACCTAAAGACACACATAGACTGAAAGTAAGAGGATGGAAAAATATATTCCATGCAAATGGGAAGCAAAAGAAAGCTGGAGTAGCAATCATCATATCAGAAAAAATAGACCTTAAATTAAAGAAGATTACAAGAGACAAGGAAGGATACTACATAATGATCAAGGGATCAATCCAAGAGGAAGACATAACAATTGTAAATATCTATGCACACAACATAGGAGCACCTCAATACATAAGGCAAACACTAACAGACATAAAAGGAGAAATTGACAATAACACAGTAATAGTGGGAGACTTTAACACGCCTGTCACACCAATGGACATATCATCAAAACAGAAAATTAATAAGGAAACACAAGTCTTAAATGACACATTAGATGAGATGGATTTCATTGATATCTTCAGGACATTTCATCCAAGTGCAGAACACACCTTCTTCTCAAGTGCAATGGGACATTTTCCAGGATAGACCACGTCTTGGTTCACAAATCAAACCTCAGTAAATTTAAGAAAATTGAAATCATATGAAGCATCTTCTCTGACCATAACACTATGAGACTAGATATCAATTACAGGGGGAAAAAAACTATAAAAAAACACAATCACATGGATATTAAACAACACATTTCTAAATAACCAACAGTTTACTGAAGAAATAAAAAGGAAAATCAAAAAATTTCTAGAAACAAATGACAATGAAAACAGAACAACTCAAAACCTATGGGATGCAGCAAAAGCAGTTCTAAGAGGGAAGATTATAGCAATACAACACTATCTCAAGAAACAAAAAAAAAAAAAAAGCATCAAATAGACAACCTAACTTTACACCTAAAACAACTAGAAAAAAAAGAACAACAATACAAAAAAAATAGTATAAGGAAAGAAATCATACAGATCCAAGCAGAAATAAATAATAAAGAAGTTAAAGAAATAATAGTAAAGATTAATAAAACTAAAAACTGGTTCTTTGAGAAGATAAACAAAATTGAGAAACTTTAGCCAGACTCATCAAGAAAAAAAGAGAGAAGAATCAAATCAACAAAATTAGAAATGAAAAAGGAGAGGTTACAACAGACAATGCAGAAATACAAAGGATTATAAGAGTCTGTTAAGAACAACTATATGGCAATAAAATAGATAACTTGGAAGAAACAGATTCTTGGAAAGTTCAATCTTCCAAGACTGAACCAGGTAGAAATAGAAATTATGCACAATCCAATTACAAGCACTGAAATTGAAGCTGTGATCAAACATCTCCCAAAAAACAAAAGCCCAGGATGAGATGGCTTCAGAGGACAATTCTCTCAAACATTTAGAGAAGAGCTAATGCCTATCCTTCTAAAACTCTTTCAAAAAGTTACAGAGGAAAGAAAACTTCCAAACTCATTCTACAAGGCCACCATCACCCTGATATCAAAACCAGACAAAAACAACACAAAAAAGAAAACTACAGGCCAATATCACTGATGAACATAGATGCAAAAATCCTCAACAGAATTTTAGCAAACAGAATTCAGCAACACATCAAAAAGCTCATACACCATGATCCAGATGAGTTTATTCCAGGGATGCAAGTATTCTTCAATATGTGCAAATCAGTCAATGTGATATACCATATTAACAAATTGAAATATAAAAACCATATGATAATCTCAATAGATGCAGAAAAATTCTTTGACAAAATTCAGCACCTATTTATGATTAAAAAATGGGCACAGAAGGAACCTACCTCAACATAGTAAAGGCCATATAGGACAAACGTACAGCAAACATTATTCTCAATGGTGAAAAACTGAAAGCATTCACACTAAGATCAGGAACAAGACAAGGGTGCCCACTTTCCCCAGTATTATTCAACANCTACAGCAAACATTATTCTCAATGGTGAAAAACTGAAAGCATTCACACTAAGATCAGGAACAAGACAAGGGTGCCCACTTTTCCCAGTATTATTCAACATAGTTCTGGAAGTCCTAGCTACAGCAATCAGAGAAGAAAATGAAATACAAGGAATCCAAATCAGAAAAGAAGTAAAGCTCTCACTGTTTGCAGATGACATGATACTGTACATAAAAAACCCTAAAGATAGTATCAGAAAATTACTAGAGCTAGTCAGTGAATTTAGCAAAGTTGCAAGAAAGAAAATCAATACACAGAAATCACTTGCATTTCTATATACTAACAATGAAAAATCAGAAACAGAAATTAAGGAATCAATCCCATTCACTATTGCAACAAAAAGAATTAAATATCTAGTAATAAACCTACCTAAGGAGACAACAGAACTGTACACAGAAAATTATAAGACAGTAATAAAAGAAATCAAAGATGACATATGACATAAACGGAGAGATATTCCATGTTCCTGGGTAGGAAGAATCAATATTGTGAAAATGACTATACTACCAAAGGCAATCTACAAATTCAGTGTGATCCCTATCAAATTATCAATGGCATTTTTCACAGAACTAGAACAAAAAATTTCACAATTCATATGGAAACACAAAAGACCCCAAATAGCCAAAGCAGTCTTAAGAAAGAAGAATGCAGCTGGAGCAATCAACCTTCCTGACTTCAGGTTATACTACAAAGCTACAATCATCAAGACAGCATGGTGATGGCACAAAAACAGAAACATAGACCAGTGGAACAAGACAGAAAGCCCAGAAATAAACCCATGCACCTATGGGTACCTAATTTTTGACACAGGAGGCAAGAATAAACAATGGGACAAAGACAGCCTCTTCAATAAATGGTGCTGGAAAAACTGAAGAGCTGCATATAAAAGAATGAAATTAGAACACTTCCTAAGACCATACACAAAGATAAACTCAAAATGGATTAAAGACCTAAATGTAAGACCAGAAACTATAAACCTCTTAGAGAAAAACATAGGCAGAACACTTGGTGACATAAATCAAAGCAAGATCCTCTATGACCCACCTCCTAGAGTAATGGAAATAAAAACAAAAGTAAACAAGTGGGACCTGATTAAACTCAAAAGCTTTTGCACAGCAAAGGAAACTATAAGCAAGGTGAAAAGACAACCCTTGGAATGGGAGAAAATAATAGCAAATGAAACAACTGACAAAGAATCAATTTCCAAAATATACAAGCAGCTTATACAACTCAATGCCAGAAAATCAAACAACCCAATCAAAAAGTGGGAAAAAGACCTAAACAGACATTTCTCCAAAGAAGACACACTGATGCCTAGCAAACACATGAAAAGATGCTCAACGTCGCTCACTGTTAGAGAAATGCAAATCAGAACTACAATGAGGTATCACCTCACACAGGTCAGAATGGCCCTCATCAAAAAGTCTACAAACAATAAATGCTGGAGGGGGTGTGGAGAAAAGGGGATGCTCTTGCACTGTTGGTGGGACTGTAGATTGATACAGCCACTATGGAAGATGGTATGGAGATTCCTTAAAAAACTAGGACTAAAACCACCATATCATCCAGCAATCCCACTCCTGGGCATGTACCCTAAGGAAAGCAGGGTTTAAAAAGACACATGTATCCCATTGTTCACTGCAGCACTATTTACAATAGCTAGAACATGGAAGCAGTCTAGATGTCCATCAACAGATGAATGGATAAAGAAGTTGTGGTACGTATAAACAATGGAATGTTACTCATCGATAAAAGTGAACACCTCTGAGTCAGTTCTAATGAGGTGGATGAACCTACAACCTATTATACAGAGTGAAGTCAGAAAGAGAAAGATAAATATCACATTCTAACTCATATGTACAGAATCTAGAAAAATAATACTGAAGAATTTACTTACAGGGCAACAATGGAGAAACAGATATAAAGAACAGATTTATGGACATTGGGAGAGGGGAGGAGAGGTGAGATGTACGGAGAGAGTAACATGGAAACTTACATTACCATATGTAAAATAGATAGCCAACGGGAATTTGCTATATGGCTGAGGAAACTCAAACAGGGGCTCTGTATCAATATAGAGGGGTGGGATGAGAAGGGAGATGGGAGGGAGGTTCAAAAAGGAGGGGATATATTTATACCTATGGCTGATTCATGCTGAGGTTTTTTGACAGAAAACAACAAAATTCTGTAAAGCAATTATCCTTCAATAGAAAACTAAATTTAAAGAAAAAGAAAGGGTAATATTTAGTTGTAATTAAGCACAGTTGACTCTGTAACTTATTTCAGTTTTATTTGCTAGTTTCTCTGAACAGCACCTTATATAATATTCATTTGAGAAGAGTGAACCATAGCTAGATATAGATTATATTACTGATTTTTACTGATTCTGACCTAAAAGGTATTCAAAACCCTCAGTAAAGCAAATTTCTAATCAAAGTAATTTTTCTCCTGGATTTCTGAGTACTCAGCAGTCCTTACAGTCTAAACCAGCTGAGTCCCTGTGACACAAGTTTCTGCGAACCTTAAGGGCAGATGCCATGTTTCATTAATTATTATATTTACCAGTACTGGGCCTGATGTAGAGTAGATATTCAATGACTGTTCACCCAAATAACCTAAATTATAACCAGAAAGCCAGTAACCGAAATGTGGTGTCAGTTTCACACTCTTCTAGTAGAGGCAGTCTATGTATGTATGATAAAGCTTCTATCAGTAAACGGGTGTTTCACTTTCCTTGTAGATATTTTTAAATTTTCAAATTAATGAGTATCTTCTTTAATTCTATGTAATATAAACACCTTGAATACAGTAGCTTTGTTATTGTACCCCCCAAAAAATTATTTGAATCCAAACAATTCATAAAGGTATTCCTCTCCCTCAGGGCTAATTAAGAGATAATTATCCATGTGTAAAATGTGCAGTAATTAAAGAAAACAAAATATTTATGTGTGGATGATTATTGTTACAATCAGGCTAAACATACCACCAAGAAGGCAGAAGCGTCCTTGCAATCATTACTGAGAAATGAAGTTTATTTTTCCTGGATTATTACCACATGATTCAAGTGACAAGGCTAACAAACTAGAAGGAGAAAGAGAAATTCTGCTTCATATGTGACATGACCATCTCTTACTTAATAATTCTTTCCCAAGGGATCTTCTATTTCAAATCCTAAAAGATGATGCTGTTAAAGTGTTACACTCAATATGCCAGCAAATTTGGAAAATGCAGCAGTGGCCACAGAACTGGAAAATATCAGTTTTCAGTTCAATCCCAAAGAAAGGCAATGCCAAAGAATGCTCAGACTACCACACAATTGCACTCATCTCACACACTAGCAAAGTAATGCTCAAAATTCTCCAAGCCAGGCTTCAACAGTACATGAACTGAGAACTTCTAGATGTTCAAGCTGGATTTAGAAAAGGCAGGGGAATCAGAGATCAAATTGCCAACATTCGTTGGATCATAGACAAAGCAAGAGAATTCCAGAAAAACATCTACTCCTGCTTTATTGACTGTGCCAAAGCCTTAGCCCGTGTGGATCACAATAAACTGTGGAAAATTATTGAAGAGATGGGAAGACTAGACTACCTTACCTGCCTCCTGAGAAATCTGTATGCAGGTCAAGAAGGAACAGTTAGAAGTGGACATGGAACAACAGGCTGGTTCCAAATTGGGAAAGGAGTACGTCAGGGCTATATATTGTCACTGTGCTTATTTAACTTATAAACAGAGTACATCATACGAAATGCCAGGCTGGATGAAGCACAAGCTGGAATCAACATTGCTGGGGGAAATATCAATAATCTCAGATATGCAGATGACACTACCCTTATAGCAGAAAGCAAACAAGAATTACAGAGTCTCTTGATGAAAGTGAAAGAGGAGAGTGAAAAAGTTGGCTTAAAGCTCAACATTGAAAAAATTAAGATTATGACATCTAATTCCATCACTTCATGGCAAACAGATGGGGAAACAATGGAAACAGTGACAGACTTTATTTGGGGGGGCTCCAAAATCACTGCAAATGATGACTGCAGCCATGAAATTAAAAGATGCTTGCTCCTTGGAAGAAAAGCTATGACAAACCTAGAGAGCATATTAAAAAGCAGAGATATTAATTTACCAACAAAGATCCATATAGTCAAAGCTAAGGTTTTTCCAATAGTCATGTATGAATGAGAGAGTTGGACCATAAAGAAGACTGAGCACTGAAAAACTGATGCTTCTGAGCTGTGGCATTGGAGAAGACTCTTGAGAGTCCCTTGGACTGCAAGGAGATCCAACCAGTCAATCCGAAAGGAAATCAGTCCTGAATAATCATTGGAAAAACTGATGCTGAAGCTGAAGCTCCAGAACTTTGGCCACCTTATCCAAAGAACTGATTCCTTGGAAAAGACCATGATGCTGGGAAAGACTGAAGGTGGGAGAAGGGGATAACAGAGGATGAGATGGTTGGATGGCATCACCAACTTGATGGACATGAGTTCAAGCAAGCTCCAGGAGTTGGTGATGGACAGAGTAGCCTGGTGTGCTACAGTCCATGAGATCACAAAGAGTCAGACACAATTGAGTGACTGAACAGAACTGAAGGGACTTTCTGTGCAAATGTACATGAGCTCAAACTACCGCACAATTGCACTCATCTCACATGCTAGTAAAGTAATGCTCAAAATTCTCCAAGCCAGGCTTCAGCAATATGTGAACCGTGAACTCCCTGATGTTCAAGCTGGTTTTAGAAAAGGCAGAGGAACCAGAGATCAAATGGCTGACATCTGCTGGATCATGGAAAAAGCAAGAGAGTTCCAGAAAAACATCTATTTCTGCTTTATTGATTATGCCAAAGCCTTTGACTGTGTGGATCACAATCAACTGTGGAAAATTTTGAGAGAGATGGGAATACCAGACCACCTGACCTGCCTCTTGAGAAATCTGTATACAGGTCAGGAAGCAACAGTTAGAACTGGACATGGAACAACACACTGGTTCCAAATAGGAAAAGGAGTACCTCAAGGCTGTATATTGTCACCCTGCTTATTTAACTTCTATGCAGAGTACATCATGAGAAACGCTGGACTGGAAGAAACACAAGCTGGAATCAAGATTGCCGGGATAAATGTCAATAACCTCAGATATGCAGATGACACCACCCTTATGGCAGAAAGTGAAGAGGAACTAAAAAGCCTCTTGATGAAAGTGAAAGAGGAGAGTGAAAAAGTTGGCTTAAAGCTCAACATTCAGAAAATGAAGATCATAGCATCCGGTCCATCACTTCATGGGAAATAGATGGGGAAACAATGGAAACAGTGTCGGACTTTATTTTGGGGGGCTGCAAAATCACTGCAGATGGTGATTGCAGCCATGAAATTAAAAGACGCTTACTCCTTGGAAGAGAAGTTATGACCAACCTAGATAGTATATTCAAAAGCAGAGAC
>SJYQ01008528.1:260095-275240 GCA_006410935.1 Redunca redunca
AGAGTTGGACTGTGAAGAAGGCTGAGTGCCGAAGAACTGATGCTTTTGAACTGAAGTGTTGGAGAAGACTCTTGAGAGTTCCTTGGACTGCAAGGAGATCAGCCCTGGGATTTCTTTGGAAGGAATGATGCTAAAGCTGAAACTCCAGTATTTTGGCCACCTCATGTGAAGAGTTGACTCATTGGAAAAGACTCTGATGCTGGGAGGGATTGGGGGCAGGAGGAGAAGGGGACGACCGAGGATGAGATGGCTGGATGGCAACATGGATGCGATGGACATGAGTCTGAGTGAACTCCGGGGGATGGTGACAGACAGGGAGGCCTGGCATGCTGTGATTCATGGGGTCACAAAGAGTCAGACATGACTGAGCGACTGAACTGAACTGAACTGAACACTTGGATAAAATTCTGACTAGATGCACCTTGCCGAACTCAGCAATGAAACCAACAAGCCATTGAATTAGGAAATATTATGATTCTCTCTTCCCCAGTGTTCCCAACTAGTCAGAGAAACCCATCCAAAAGTAAGGGCCATCCTACATAGATTTTGGTTAAGTAACTTACTTTAAAGATCATTTGATCTGATCATGATGAAGAAAGCTTAACTTCATTGCAAACTGAATCTTTAGAACTTTTTTCCAAGGAAGTGCAGTTCTTAGCATGCATCTGGGATATGTAAACACTCACTATCTTTAACACATCAAATAACAGGAGGCTTCTGGTATCTACCTCCACTAGGCATCTAGCAGGGTGCAAAATATTTCTGACTAAACTCATCAGAGAATGGAATACTTTTATATATAAGAAAATGATTTGTTTTTCCCTTGGAAAACTTTCTCCTTTTAGATAAAGTCTAAAAAGAGATGAGTTTTTTTGAAATAAAATCATATAAGTGAATATAGATCAGGTCTCCAAATGAGATATTACCAACTGCTACAGACCATGCATCTTCTCAAAATTCCCATGTAGAAACCTAATCTTCAAAGTGATGGTATCTGGAAGTGAGGTGTTTGGGAAGTGATTAAGGCATGAAGCTGCCTTCATGACCTTAGGAATGGGATTAGTGCTCTTATGGAAGAGGCCCCAGAGAGTTCCCTCTCTCCTTTCTTCTGCTATGGAGGACACAGGGAGAAGACGCCCAACTACGAAGCAGAAGGCAGGCCCTTAGCAGACATCGAATTGCCAGCATCTTGAGGTTGAACTTCCAAACTCCAGAATTAGTAGACAGAAATTTTTATTGTTTATAATCTACCCTGTCTATATACTATTCTATTATAGCAGCCCAAACTGAATAAGATACTATCTTTATAAATGCAAAGCTTTCTTTTGGACAAATAAAGGGATGCATAACTTAACATAGTTGAGAGATGAACTAAAGGCCTGGGTGAAAACTCCCTCCTTAATAGTCTACTGAAACCTGATTGGCATTGGCAGGTTTCTTTTACAAACCAGAACCAATCCCAGGGAAGGATCAAAACTATTAAATATTCACAGTACAGTGCACATTATTGCATTTTGTTTGCTCTAAAAATGCTAATTTTTTTACATTTTGAACTTTTAAAATCAGGGTACATTTATAGTTTATATACACTTTTAATAAGTAGTGTTTATTTCCCTCCAACATTAATGCTTCATGTTCCTCCCCACCAGCTAAGTAGAACTGAACACAAAACTCTTTCTTCCCATTGCTCATAACTGAAGCATAGATCTGCCTGGTGCATTTGACTGGTGAAGCCCAGGAATATCCTAGGTACCAGGGAGGTCCTGAGGATTTTAGTTCTGACTTGTAGAATGGTAACACTATCCTCATAAGTTAGGGATTTTTCTAAATATAGAAAGACTAAAAAAAAGATGATAGGCAAACATAAATATGACAAATGTCCAGTAAACAGGGATAGGGTAGGACTCATTGTACTCATTGTTCATTGTTCAGAGAGATTAGTTTATGTGAAAGTGGAAGTCGCTCAGTTGTGTCTGACTCAATTCTCCAGGCCAGAATACTGCAGTGGGCAGCCTTTCCCTTCTCCAGGGGCTTTTCCCAACCCAGGGATTGAACCCAGGTCTCTCACATTGCAGACGTTTTCTTTACCAGCTGACCAAAAGGGAAGCCTAAGGATACTGGAGTGGGTAGCCTATCCCTTCTCCAGGGGATCTTCCTGACCCAGAAATCAAACTGGGGTTTCCTGCATTGCAGGTGGATTCTTTACCAACTCAGCTATCAGGGAAGCTCTATATTATATGAAGGAACTAAAATCACAACCAGGGTATGGCAGACTTCCCAGGATATTCCTTTTCTGATTGAATGTCAAAATGTCCCAACTTCATACTTCTAAAGTAAATATCCACACACTTGATGGCCAAATGTTAATACTTATGTGTCTTCTGTGTTCCCACTTGCTCAGTCATGTCTGATTCTTTGCGACCCCATGGACTGTAACCCAACAGGCTCCTGTGTCCATGGGATTTTCCAGGCAAGAATATTTGAGTGGGTTGATATTTCCTACTCCAGGGGAACTTCCTGACCCAGGGATCAAACTTGCATGTCTTGTGTCTCCTACACTGGTAGGCAGATACTTTACCACTGAATCACCTGGGATGTACACAAGCATATCCAAAGGCAGAGAAAAATCTCAATATCTGAGGATGTCACCACAATTACATTGTTAGTGCTGCTGCTGCTAAGTCGCTTCAGTCGTGTCCGACTCTGTGCGACCCCATAGACGGCAACCCACCAGGCTCTGCCGTCCCTGGGATTCTCCAGGCAAGAACACTGGAGTGGGC
This sequence comes from Redunca redunca, assembly GCA_006410935.1. Taxonomy (NCBI): domain Eukaryota; kingdom Metazoa; phylum Chordata; class Mammalia; order Artiodactyla; family Bovidae; genus Redunca; species Redunca redunca. The sequence goes on from SJYQ01008528.1 coordinate 262,876, forward strand.
TGCCATTTCCTTCTCCAATGCATGAAGGAGAAAGGTGAAAGTGAAGTCGCTCAGTCGTGTCCAACTCTTAGCGACCCCATGGACTGCAGCCCACCAGGCTCCTCCGTCCATGGATTTTCCAGGCAAGAGTACTGGAGTGGGGTGCCATTGCCTTCTCCCCACAATTACATGTGACACCACTATAACACCTCAGCCTCTCTGAATCCTCTGAAACAGGGGTATAAAGGGTTGGAAAAGGGAAGGATTTTGAACTGCAGTCCACTGGATGTTTCTAATCGCTTGTGGCACATTTGATAATTGTGGACAATCAGAACCTCAGTATCAGTGTGTATAGGAATTTCAGGTTCTCTACTTAAAATGTGAATTGCAAATGGGCAGGAATCCCATGTTCACACCATTCCAACAGGCATGGGCTATAACTATTCCTTGGCAGAGAAGAAAAAAATAAAGCCTCTCTCAACTGTCACTTACTCTGCTTTCCATCTCTTTTGCTCCATGTCCCAGGTTGCAGGTCTGTTTCTGAAGAACCATTTTTAAAACTGACAACAATAACAGCAAAGCATGCCAATGACTGATAAGCTCTGAGAGGATTTCTTCTCACTGCTTCAGGCTTTGGTGATGCCCTGACATGTATAGGACAGGCACCTTTTGTGCATGAGCATTGAATCATAAGATCTCAGAGGCAGAACAGCCCTCAAAACAATAGAACTCAGCTACATTTTGTCAGATAAGTAAGGCTGAGAAAATATCAATGTAGATTTGAGGTCTTATCTGTTCATCAAATGTGGTTAGCATTTGTTCGTCAGATGACTTAAATGGCAAATGTATTTTTTGACCATAGCTGGGGACTGGAATATAAAACACAAATTATTTTTTTAATCTCTAATAAATACTGCTAAAACTAGAAAAGTGTACTTTGGGGCATGTTAAGGAGGCACAGTGACTTTAAAGGGCTTTGATGCTGAGATTGTAAACTCAGACTTATGAGTATCTAAAGTCAAAGCTCTCTGCATAACACAATGAAGAGGATTAGTCTGTATTAGGCTGAAAGACTATTTCATTTATCTCTACTGGCTATGCCTCAGTGCAGTACAATTAAACTAGAGTCTAGAAACAGTTGTTCAGATAACTATTCACAACAATCAACATCAAATCTCCTGCAAAAGTTACTCCTTGTTGTAACAGTAGATGCATCTAAAAGTATAAAAATTGTGGCATAAGCAAAAACTAAAGATCCTAAAAAAGAAAAGCATTCAATTATCTGTGATTTAAGTGACTAAAGGTTACTTAACAGTTTTCTGAAACTATTGGATTTCCTTTCAAATGAACAGATTTTTTTAAAAACACAAAACTAACAGACTTCAAAAGGTTTAATATAAATTTTTAAATAAACCGAGTCACATTCAGGCAGTAAATGTGGCTTCTTTATTCTGACTCCATGAAAAATAGCTCTAGATTAAACTGGAATATTAACATTGCCACCAAGAAGTTATTGTTCTTAGATATTGTTCTATATTTTATCTTAAAAAGTCTATTTCCTTTGTGACCTCCACTTCTGTCATTTTTTAACTGTAGCCTAGATTTTTTCTTTCATTATAGTCACCCCACAATGAAGAATAACAGTAGCAATGATTTATTGAAAAATTTCTGAAGTTCAAAAGTGAAGTAAAACAGTAGATAAGAAAGGAAAGCACTATCGCTATTCCACCTATAGGTAATTTGATTTAACCTCTATTTTGGTTTTTGTTGTTGTTTTCCCAACAGAAGTGGTATTAGTTGCCTTGGCACAGTCCATAAAATGTCTTTAAAATCTATGCATAGAATCATCTGCAATTCATGCAGTCTTTCCATGAGTCCTAAAATTTGAGGCAACACAAACTGATCTTTTCCTGTTACCACCTTCTTTAAATTCTCTGGCAAAGGGGTGAACTGTAAATGTCTTGAGGTTAGGGAAGCTTTTTTATTATCATTATTTTTCTTTTGGTTTAAAAAAAAAGAAACCCACACTTCCCAAAGACTCAGGATGGAGACTTGGGCTGGAGAAAGAACATAGATTATGTCCATTACCACCTGCTTATTAACATGGAATAAGATTGAGAGCTAAGCCAAAGAAGTGAAGAACTCCCAACCACCATTGATTTTCTTTCTTCCTTCAGTGTTTTACTGTACTATATTTTATTTTTGTGTCCTTATTTTACCTTTTTGGTCGTTAAAAACATTGGGTTAACCCCACTGGTAGACCACAGTCTAGGCTTTGTGCCACTCAGAGATTTAATAGAAAGAAAATACCTTACTCATAGAAGAAAAGAAAATAGTCTTTACCCTTCTATATTCTATGGAAATGCTGTTAATAAATTATAAAGACTTTACAACCAGTGAAGAATAAATCATTGAGCTAGATGAAATTTAGGAACATGAATAGTGAAAGAATATACAACCAAGAAGATAACAATAGTTATCTCTCAGTAGAGATGATAGTATTTTTACTCCTTATTAGAAGAAACTTCTAATTTTTCAACAAAAGTTATTTTTTGTTTACGTAAAAAGAAAAAACAATAAATGTAACATTTAATTTTAAAAATATACAGCCAGACCTTTCTCCATAACAGAATTGCAAGACTATTTTTTTACTCAATCCTACAGTCTTGCAAGATGATCATGATTTAGGAAAAATTTCACAAATATAAAAAGATCAGCTGGATATAAATTTAGCACAGTGGTTAAAAGCATGGATTTTGAGGTCAGATAGACTTATTTTGGAACTATACCTCTGCTTCTCACTCTGTGTGCTTAGTTGGGTTTCCTAAACTCTCTCAACTGTGGTCTCATCCATAGTAAAATGGAATTAATGATACCTACCTACAAAGTTCAAGGTTGTTACAGAGATTAAATGAGGAAATATAGGACAAGGATATAATGTGCTTATGTCTGATTAAACATAATGCAGGCTTAATAAATAATACAAATAATAATGTAATAATAATAATAGCAATAACAACCACAATATTATCTAAAATGTACAGTCCATACTATATGTCCTATTCTAAATGCATTCACAATTTACCTCATGGAAATGTAACAACTCTGTATGAAGTAAGTCATCACATTTTCCCATCTTATACTTGAGGGACCTGTGACACAGAGAGATCCAAAGTCCCAGGTTCATGCCACCAGGTTGCCTGGTGTCTCTTAAGGGTATATATATATTTTTTTGGTAATGGATAATAATAATTTATATGTATTGATTTGTTCATAGGAATTGTTTTGGATAATGTGTATAATATTTTAGAAGCTGATAAGTTTAGAGATTTTTTTATTATAGACTTTATATTAATTGAAACATACCTCAAAGACTATCAGTGATAAGAGGTAAGAAAAAGGGAAGTTAATTGGAAAGTCTGAAGTTGTGGTTGATGGCCTGGAGCATTTGTTGGCTTTTTGTGGGAGAGCTTTGAGGGCGGGGTTTATCCTAATTAAGGGAAATAAGCATGTCAGGAACTACTCTATGGCTTCTCCCTGCCGTATGGCAGGAGACTAGCATTGTTTTAGCCTTAGTCCCTTTAGCTATTTTTCTTTTCTGAGTCCCAGAATGCTTTAACAGACTTAATAGCAGTCCCTCTTATAAGAGACATAGTGAGAAAGATGGATAATATGCCTTCCAGACAAAATCTGTTTTTCTTGAGGATAAATGACAATGTTCTATTTTCTTTAGAATTTTCACATCCCCTTTTCTAAGGATAAATAGTCCCTCACATAATATTCTCAGTCATCATCCATGAGCTTTCTTCTCAAATTCGTATGAAATATTAAAGAAAACAATCCTACTGTCAAACCAAAAAAAAAAAAAACTTAAGTGAGACACTTTTTACTGTGAATACACAGAACTAGTTTATTTTTCTTGGGTTGTATGGTGACTACTCTCATCCTTTATATCAAGTGGGTGCATTTATCTGCCACTTCTCTTTAGAATGCAGAGCCAAAGTTCACATTTTCTGGAAATTATATAATTTATTTACAAGGACCTCAAGACAAATTGTATCCACATCAGAGAGCAGTATAATCGAGATGATCACTTACACAAGAGGTTCTTTTTTATAAGCTGCAAAACATTAAAGTTCTGTTTTCATGTACTCCTCTCTGTCTCTTGGAATCTAGATGGTAATTGAATTCACAAGCTATTCCACCCTCTGGGCAAGCTCCATGCTGATTTATAAGGTGTGGAACTTTTAGTCAGTTTTGCTCTTTAGGATGTTATTAATCAAAATATAGAAGGAGATGCCTTATAAGGCCAGAACTCTCATTGTAAGTCTGCCACTATCAGGGTTACTAGCCCTGGATGAGTTTATATCTCTGGGCCTCAAGGTTTCCAACTGCAAAATAAAAAACAAACATGATTTTCCATGGACCATTTCCAGTTCTAAAATTCAATGTTTTGATTTTTTTTTTTTTTTAATGGTCGCTGGGGCAGCAGGAGGGGAAGGATGGGAAGGGATAGTTAGGGAGTTTGGGATGGATAGGTACACACTGCTCTATTTAAAATGGGTAACCAACAAGGGCCTACTGTATAGCACAGGGAACTCTGCTCAATGTTATGTAGAAGCCTGGATGGGAGGGAATTTGGGGGAGAATGGACATAATAAAATTTGCTGTTTTTTAAGAGACATTTAGTTTTATGTCTTTTAGTTCATAAAATGAGATGATTCAAAAAGACTCTCAAGAGTCTTCTCCAGCACCACAGTTCAAAAGCATCAATTCTTCCTTACGGTCCAACTCTCCTACCTGTTTATGACTACTGGAAAAACCATAGCTTTGACGAGGCAGACTTTGTCAGCAAAGTGATGTCTCTGTTCTTTAATATGCTCTCTAGGTTTGTCATAGCGTTTCTTCCAGGGAGCAAGGGTCTTTTAATTTCATGGCTGCAGTCACTGTCTGAAGTGGTTTTGTAGCCCAAGAAAATTAAATCTGTCACAGTTTCTGCTTTTGCCCCATTTGCCAAGAAGTGATGGGACTGGATGCTGTGATCTTCGTTTTCTGAATGTTGAGTTTTAAGCCAGTTTTTTCACTCTCCTCTTTCACCCTCATCAAAAGACTCTTTAGTTCCTCTTCACTTTCTACCATTAGAGTGGTATCATCTGCATATCTGAGGTTGTTGATATTTCTCCTAAAATCTTGATTTCGGTTTGTGATTCATCCAGCCTGGCATTTCATATGATATACTCTGCATATAAGTTAAATAAACAGGGTGACAATATACAGCCTTGATATACCCCTTTCCCAATTTGGAACCAGTCCATTGTTCCATGTCTGGTTCTAACTGTTGCTTCTTGACCTGCATATCGATTTCTCAGGAGGCAGGTAAGGTGGTCTGGTATTCCCATCTCTTTAAGAACTGTCCACAGTTTGTTCTGATCCACCCAATCAAAGGTTTTAGTGTACTCAATGAAGCAGAAGTAGATGTTTTTCTCGAATTCTCTTGCTTTCCCTTTGATCCAATGTATACTGGCAATTTTCTCTCTGCTTCCTCTGCCCTTCTAAATCTAGCCTGTATGTGGAAGTTCTCGGTTCATGTATTATTGAAGCCTAGCTTGAAGGATTTTGAGCATTACCTTGCTAAAAAGGTAAAGCGAGGTAATCTGCAAATACTGTATAACACAAGGAACTATAATCAATATTTTTAATAAGCTATATTCCTTTACTCTACTGCTCTCCACCCGGGTGCCCTTTCCCAATAAAATCTCTTGCTTTGTCAGCACACGTGTCTCCTTGGACAATTCATTTCTGAGTGTTAGACAAGAGCCCAGTTTCAGGCCCTGGAAGGGGTCCGCCTTCCTGCAACAAATGGCGACTCTGGTGGTATTTTTCTTTGCTGAGACTGACATCCTGACCACTCGGGGTACTCAGGGGCCAGCTTGCCTGCCAATGGACCAGACCCAGCAGCTGCAAATGGGACCCTTTTGTCCCTGGTCTCCTTCTGACGTGGACAACTGGCCAGAGTGCCCTGACCGGTAAGGAACAAGAGACTTTATTGACCTCTCTCCCCTTCCCTGTCGCTTTCCTCTCCTTAACCCTTCCTATCCTTCCCTGTTTATCTAATCCCCCGGTCCTGGAAGCAGGAATCTGGTCAAAGGGCCCTCAGCCTGAGCTAAGGATTGGAGACTGATCACCTCCTCTTGGCAGAGAACTTGAATTCTGGTTCTGGTCTGGTCTGATTTCTGGTAGGGCCGAGTTCCAGTCCTCCCTTTTCTGGAGGCCCAGGAAAAAGTCCCATAATGCTTGGGCATCTGTAGGTGGCAGGAGACGTCTCTAAGGCCACCCCTTTCACCCCCCCTTCTCCCGCCTCCTCCCCCTTCTTCTTTCAACCTAGCTTCCTTTCCTCCCTTGAAATCTTTGATGTTAGTACTTGGATCTGAAGTTCTGTGTCACTATAGGAGGTTTTCTGAGAGGCTGTATTTCTGCCTGCAATGTGGGAGACCTGGGTTCAATCCCTGGGTCGGGAAGATTCCCTGGAGAAGGAAATGCCAACCCACTCCAGTATTCTTGCCTGGAGAATCCCATGGACAGAGGAGCTTGGTGGGCTACAGTCCATGGGTCACAAAGAGTCAGACATGACTGAGCGACTTCACTATGTGCGAAAAGAATCCAAAAATGAATAGATATATATGTATAACTAAATCACTTTGCTATACACCTGAAACTAACACATTGCTATGAATCAACTATACTCCAATATAAAGTAATTTAAAAAATTAAAAAAACATAAAAATGAAATCAGCAAAGATTTAGAACTCAAGGATGATCAAAATGCTATTTTGCCTCAATCTGTCCTGCATCAGTATGATATAAACAAGCAAATCTAATCCACAGTAGGGCTGAATAAGAGGCTCACTATCCTCTCCCACAGTGAGAGTAAAATATTCTTGACATGCTATTTTTTCAACTGCCCACACTTCAAGACAGAGTATAGGATCAAGTTTGAAAGAGAATTACAATTTGGAGAAATTATGTCACATCACAAAAGCAGCATACTAACTTTTAATTTATGTTTCCAGGAGTTTAACATTAACTCTAAATTTTTTGTTTCTTTGCCCTTTTTTTTTTTTTTTTTTTGGTATCAGAATCACAGGCTGAACAAAATGTAGTGGGAGGAATTTTTGCTGATTCTACCCAAGAGGCAGAATTCAAGGTGTTTTTACATCCTAGCTGAGGAAGATACCTACAACCAACCTCCTTGCTTGAGTCAATTAGGAAATGAGTCAGGAGGTGCTAGAATTTCATGGCCTGAAGCAAACAAGGGCTGATTAATCTAAATGCTGGTGCAGGAATGGAAAATACATGCTTAAGCATTGATAAAGAAGTCTCTAGACTATGCATCCCTAACTTGTGATCTTTTGATTTGCAATTGTAAGTCTCAGTTTCTAGGACTCCGGAATCACTGAAATGTTTGAAAAAGCTTTTGCATAGAGACAGATTCCATGGCATTTATCAGAGACTTCAAGAGGCCTAAGAACCAAAGTTAACAGGGGGAAATGGGCCATATGTCTGCTTCACTGGCTAGATCAAGGCATACAGATCAGTAGACAGGATTACTTAGATATTATTCTTAGAATACTCATCAGGCAGCCCTGTAATTTTTGTTTTAATTTCCCACATAGCAGTTTGTAAAGACACATATCTTGACATCAATAACTGCTCTGGCTAAAAATCAGTTTCACAGATCTGAAATAGGTCCTTTATGTCCCTTTTCTCAAAGCTTAAATTTCCCTGAGTAAGTTATTAATTGAATTTCCAGACCTACTGGATTACAGGAGGGAACCCAGAAATAATTACAAAATGAACCCATGATGTCTTTGAGATCTTTTCTGACAACCAAACATAACCCCACAACCACACAGCCTCTCACTAACACAGGATGAATCTGGAGATTTAATATGTCAATACTGAATATCAAAGAAGCCGACATATCCTAGCATATTTTTCCTTATAAGTTTATTACTGTTTTCTCACCAGGGAACCACCAGTGAGTGATTTAGTAACTACAAAATAATCTTTTTTCACTTGAAAAATAAAGGTCCTGAGGATAGACTAAAGGATAGATTTTTGTTTAGAGGGAACAGGATATCAATAACAACTCCATTCTATCCAGATCAGTAGACTTCATTTTGTGTGTTATGTGATAGGTTGTAACAATATATTTGGTCAGTTTTATTCCCAAAGAGTTACCGATGTGATTTTTAAGAAGTTACATTTTTCTATTCTTATGTTCACAAAAAACAATGCTCTCTTCAAAGGAAATGTTCTAGAAAGAGATCCATCATGATGCTGTGATGAATCTCCATCACCCCCTGCAGGAAAAATAGTTAAGGTTGTAACTCCAATTCTTTTATTCATGCTGGAAAAAATTCTGTATTTTTGGTTCCCATCACAAGATACTCATGAGACTCGCCTTTTAGCACCATTAATACCCAAAAGGGGTACTCCTTCTTACAGTCCCCTCTATAGGCTTCAAGAAACTCTCTCAAACTCATCACCTGTGACTTCAAAGGCATTGGCCCCTTGTTGGTCTTTATCATCCTTGAGCTGCCTTTACCACTGAACACTCTTCACTCCCTTCTCCAAATTCTATCTCCCTGGTCACTGTTCACCTACTGAGATTACCCCATCGTTTCCTCATACCTCTCTGCTCCTTCTCCCTCATCTCCATCACTGACTACTCAGAGCCTCAGCCTCCTCTTAAATGTTGTGTTCTCCAAGGTTCCACCCTGGATGATCTTCTCACTATGAAATCTCATTCACCACTTCAGTGTGGCAACACCCAGGTCAGTATCTGCTTATCAGGCCACCCAGCTGAATACCTAGATCCAGGGCTTCTAAATACCAGCAAATCAGTCCTATACAGTTACCTCAGTCTTACCTACTCAAGATGGAATTCATTATCCTCATCCTCTTTCTGCTAGTCAAACTTGTTCCTTCTTCTATAGTCCTTTTTTTTTTTTTTGCTGTGCCATGCAGCATACAGAACTTCCCTAACCAGGACTTGAACCTGTGCTCCCTGCACTAAAAGCATGGATTCTTAAGCACTGGGCTGCCAGGGAAGTTCTCTATAATCCTTTTTAAGTTTAATAGTGATACCACCTACACAAGTATTCAAGTCAGAGGTGACTAAACTCTCTCTGAGACCTTTACACAAGTAATAATATTTGAGCTTCATTCATGAAAAATAGAAACGCATCAGTTTCCAAAAAAATAAGTCATTGAGTTGAGCATTTTTCTTTATTTTTTCTTTAAGTAAGTGTTAGTCACTCAGTTGTGCCTGACTCTTTGCAACCCCATGGACTACAGCCCCACAGGCTCCTCTGTCCATGAGATTTTCCAGGCAAGGATACTGGAGTAGATTGCCATTTCCTTCTCCAGGGCATCTTCCCAACCCAGGAAAAGAGGTGGGGGGAGAGTCACTGAGTCATAAAACAGTGTGACATGTTGTTTAGAGACTGATAAGAAAGTATGTTTGGCCGGATTATACAAAATACAGTAAAAATTGGCAGGAGATGAAATAAAAATAAATTGGGGTCAGATTGTAAAAGATATTATGTATCAAGCTAAGGCTTTGAACCTTATTTTATAAGCAATAGGAGGTCTCCTCTGATCCTCAGGGGAATATCTTTTTTTAGCAACACCTTGTAGCTTTCACTTTGCCTCTGATGGCTTTCAAATTCTCATCAAAGCCTGCCTTGAGCCACTCTTGGGAAACTTAAAGCTTTCAAAGAATCATTCAGTGTTTGTTACTCAAAGTTCATAGAAGCTACAATAGCATAGTACTACCCTTATAATTTTCTTAATAAGAACATTGTAGTGAACATTTATTGTGTTAGATAACCATCACCCATTTCCCCATCTTTGGGGAATACTCAGTTTTCCTTTGAGGATCATCTCTCTTCCACTCAAGCCTGTGTTTCAAGTGGAGGTGACTCTTTGTCCAGCTCCTGCACTCCTCCCGCCACCAACTGGGTTATTTCATCACTCTGGACATGATAACCGTTCAAGAATACACATGATTTAATTAAAACAAATGATAGTCTAGATATTTTGTTTGCACTGCTTAGGGAGATGGGGCTTCCCTGATGGCTCAATGGCAAAGAACAAACCTGCTAATGCAGGAGACAAGGGTTCGATCCCTGGGTCAGGAAGGAGAAAGAAATAGCAACCCAATTCAGTATCCTTGCCTGGGATTTCCTATGAACAGAGCCTGGTGGGCTATCGTCCATGAGGTTGCAAAAGAGTCAGACGCAGTTCAGTTCAGTTCAGTTCAGTCGCTCAGTCGTGTCCAACTCTTTGCGACCCCCTGAACCACAGCACGCCAGGCCTCCCTGTACATCACCAACTCCCGGAGTCCACCCAAACCCATGTCCATCGAGTCGATGATGCCATCCAATAATCTCATCCTCTGTCATCCCCTTCTCCTCCTGCCCTCAATCTTTCCCAGCATCAGGGTCTTTTCAAATGAGTCAGCTCTTCGCATCAAGTGGCCAAATTATTGGAGTTTCTGCTTCAACATTAGTCCCTCCAATGAATACCCAGGACTGATCTCCTTCAGAATGGACTGGTTGCATCTCCTTGCAGTCCAAGGGACTCTTAAGTGTCTTCTCCAAAACCACAGTTCAAAAGCATCAATTCTTCGACACTCAGCTTTCTTTACAGTCCAAATCTCACATTCATACATGACCACTGGAAAAACCATAGCCTTCACTAGATGGACCTTTGTTGGAAAAGTAATGTCTGTGCTTTTTAATATGCTGTCTAGGTTGGTCATAACTTTCCTTCCAAGGAGTAAGCATCTTTTAATTTCATTGCTAAACAACAACTTAGGGAAATGCTATCTTTTCTATTGAATTTGAGCTTGGAAAGCTGTTAAGAGCAGAGCCAACTGGAAACCAGCTTATCCCCACCAAGAACCTGAGGATAAAATCAACACAGAATAAAACAAAAGCAAGAGGTTTTCATAGCTAAATGTTGGTGCAGCAGGAGATACAGCATAGTAAATGCATTACCCCTACCTTCAATAAGCTTAAGCTATATCTGAGAAAACAATAATAAGTATAAGAATAATACTCAAGTGAAAGAAGGAAACTGGAAAACTACTCTTTCCTATTTACACTACAAGGAATTAAGAAAGGAAGACCAGAGTATTTGCTTCTTTTCTACTATTAGATAAGCAAGAGCTGCCTAAAATTGAGAAAGAGAGTCTGAAGGAATATAAATTATGCATTCAGGCTTCATTTGTCTCTCAATTGTTTCCCTTATCTTTCACCATCACATTCTTAAATATTAATGGGTAAGAATACTCTTACCCCTCACCTTGCCCTGACTTTACTGCAAACTGTCTTATAACCATGTTTTTTCTGTAGAAAAGGAGAAATGTTGGCATACTTATTTTAAAACAGATTGACAGGCGACCAAAAGTTAGACTGAGAAATGCTCACATGATTGGAGGGCAATCCAGGGAGAATGATGTACGAAAAACCAGGAGGTAAGCAAACTCAGTGAGACTGAAGAATCAAGATAGACCTTAAGGGAACTGGAGCAGACCAGAGTAAAAAACACCAGTATGTAAAATTATCCAGGCATACAGAGAGCAGCTAGAGGAGAGATTATATATATATATATATATATATATATAATGCTAAACAAGGGGAGAATATAAAATGAAAGTTCCAAAGGGAATTGTTTTGAACTGAATCTAACTGTAGACCTGAGACCAAAGCACGGAGCCTCAGATCAGAAAGCCATAACTGTCTCATCCTGTAAAGGCCCCGGCACGGTTTCTGTCTGGCTCAGGCTGGATCTAGTAATGAGGCCATCTGCTCATAATGCTTGCTCCATGTGCAGCTTATGCCCAGAAACCTACACGCCTTCCAGCAAAGTCATTTTTACACTGTACTTGACAGACAGAGCATGTGTTTGTGTTAAAAACACTGCAGGAAAGGGGTACTGGGAGGATTCAGAAAAGCCTTGACCTTGGAAAAAGACAATCATGAACCCTAAGGAGGTAGTATTAAAAAGCCAGGGGCAGTGGAAAGCGGAAGAACCTACTAGAAGCAATTCTTTAGACTCATAGCATTCCACAGTAGGCAGGAACACCTGTTTGGAGTTGCTTTGGGGGAGACAAAGCACAATGGCCTTGTTCTTTGTTTTTTAAATGACTTTACTTTCTTCAGTATTTAGCTAAAAGACATACAGTCAAAAATGACTTTGAAAATATTAGTGGGGACCCCATTGCCAACTGGATAAAGCCCAAATTATTTAACAAGATCTTTTACAATCTGACCCTAAATTACTTTGCACCAACCCTACCTCAGGCCATTTATTAC
>SJYQ01008531.1:0-29798 GCA_006410935.1 Redunca redunca
CAACTCCTTGTGAGTTTCCTGTTTTGTCCATAAGTGAATTAGGGTTATGACTAGTTTGGTTTTTTTTAACTGAAATATAGTTGACTTACAATGTTATGTTAATTTCAGGTGTACAGCAAAGTGATTTAGTGATACATACATGTATGTTTTGTTTTTTTTTTTCAGATTCTTTTACCTTTTAGGTTATTGTAAAGCATTGAGTAAAGCTCCCTGTGCTATACAGTAGGAGAGATGGCTGGTCAGCTGTGAGAGCCAGAGTTGGAGGATGGAGCACATCCCAGGAAATGGTCCTCAGAGACCACAGCCAGACACTCATGTCCACAAGGCAAAGCACAGGTGGAGTTTCTCCCTCAGAAGCACACACATGTATTGCCCGAGGAAACAGCATGGGGCAGGCTTGGGGTCTAAGGGATGCTGGTGAGAGTGGGGAATGAATCCATGACTATATGAGTGAGAGTAAGGGATTGGGGGCAGGAGGAGAAGGGGACGACTGAGGATGAGATGGTTGGATGGCATCACGGACTCGATGGGCGTGAATCTGAGTGAACTCCGGGAGATGGTGATGGACAGGGAGGCCTGGCGTGCTGCGATTTATGGGGTAGCAAAGAGTTGGACACGACTGAGCGACTGAACTGAACTGAACTGAAAGCAGCTCAAGAGGAGGCAGGGGTGACTCTAACACGTGTCCACGCTGGCAGCTGTTTTTGATGTTGAAATAGCAACTAGTCTGGTAGAGCCACTAAGGAGAAATGTATGGAGTTTCCTCAAATACCTAAAAATAGAGTTGCCATATGATTCAGTGACCCCACTCCTGAGCATGTATCCAGGAAAAAGCCAGTAATTCAAGGGTATGCATACACCCCTATATTCACAGCAGCACTGTTTACAGTAGCCATAACATAGAAACAACCTAAAAGGCCATCAGCAGATGAATGAGTAAAGAAGACGTGGAACATAAGTACAACGGAATACTTGTCATTTAGTCACTAGGTTGTGTCTGACACTTTGCGACCCCATGAACTGCAATACCCTAAGCTTCCCTCTCCTTCACTATCTCCCTGACTTTGCTCAAATTCAGGTCCACTGAGTCAGTGATGCCATCCAACCATCTCATTCTCTGTCACCCCCGTCTCCTCCCACCCTCAATCTTTCCCAGCATCAGGGTCTTTTCCAGTGAGTCAGCTCTTCGCATCAGGTGGCCAAAGTATTGGAGCTTCAGCCTCAGCATCAGTCCTTCCAATGAATATTCAGGGTTAGTTTCCTTTAGGATGGACTGGTTGGATCTCCTTGCAGTCCAAGGGATTCTCAAGAGCCTTCTCCAACACTGCTATTCAAAAGCATCAGTTCTTCAGCGCTCAGCTTTCTTTAAAGTCCAGCTCTCACATCCATACATGACTACTGGAAAAACCATAGCTTTGACTAGATGGATCTTTTTCAGCAAAGTGATGTCTCTGCTTTTTAACACACTGTCTAAGTTTGTCATAGCTATTTTTCCAAGGGGCAAGCATCTTTTAATTTTGTGGCTGCAGTCACCACCTACATTGATTTTGGAGCCTAAGAAAATGAAATCTGACACTGTTTTCACATTTTCCCCATCTATTCACCACGAAGTGATAGGGCTGGATGCCATGACCTACCGTGATTCCATGTATGCAATGGAATACCACTCAACTCTAAAAAGAATGAAATAATGCCATTTATAGCAACATGGACAGGACCTAGAGATTATTATACTATGTGATTCAGAAATAGAAAGCCAAATAGCATATGATATCACTTATATGTGAATCTAAAATAGAATGAAATGAATGCATCTGTGATAGAGAAACAGACCCACAGACATCGAGAACAGACGTGTGGCGGCCAAGGCGGGAGGGGGCAGAGGAGGGATGGCTTGAGAGTTTGAAGTCAGCAGGTGCGAACTATTATTATAGAGAGGATAAACGACAAGGTCCTACTGTGTAGCACAGGGAACTATATTCAGTATTCTGTGATAAATTAGAATGGAGGAGAATATGAAAAAGAGTGTACATATGTATAGCTGCGTCACTTTGCTGTCCAGCAGAAATCAGTACAACATTGTAAATGAACTATACTTCAATAGAATGAATATCTTGAAAAAGATCGGTACACAGGGCTCAAGACCCCACTCAAGACTTCTTCTTAAGTGCCTGCGTCTCACATGCATGTGTGCTCTGGAATGAACAGGCACGACCCAAAATTCTGATCCGTCAAGAAGCGGACATTTCTCTGGACAGAAGATGGTGCTATTGTCAACGCAGCGTGCTTTGGCCATCCTTTCCATTTAGTGTTGCAGCTGCAAAGGGGAAGACGGCTGCAGAAAAAAAGAAAAGAGCAATTGCGGAGCAAGATTTCAGCTGGAGTCTTCAGTGAACCTCTGAGGATCAAAGAATGGGAGCAAGCTGCTTGATAGAGTCCTGATTCCTGCTTTGTGATGTCTCCCGTGAAAACCCTTCAGAGAATCTCCAAGGAGAAAATTGCCAACACAGTCTCGGTAATAGGTTTGTGTGAAGGGCAATGTCTAGAAAACTGAAATTCCCTGTGGAGCTCAGTGTCAGACACCATCAGTTACTAACCCAGTATTCATACTTTCTTCTCCCTTGCTCACAAAACTCCAGTTTCCTTTGAGATGACAATATGCTAACCCCTGGGGCAAGGCCTCATGCTCACAAGACCCAGCCGTCCTCACAGTTAGAGGCGAGGGCTAGCTCTGAGTCCCAGTCTTGGACAATGAGACTGAAGTGGAAGTTGGCTTGTGTAGTCTGGGAATGGTTTTTTGTTTTTGTTTTTCAAGAGATGACAGTTTTCTTCTTTTTTTTTAATTTTAAAAAATATTTATTTATTTGGCTATGCCAGGTCAGGTGGCGCTAATGGTAAAGAGCCTACCTGCCAACCCAGAAGATGTAAGAGATGTGGGTTCAATTCCTGGACTGAGAAGATCCCCTGGAGGAGGGCATGGCAACCCACTCCAGTGTTCTTGCCTGGAGGATCTCTTGGACAGAGGACCCTGGTGGGCTACATTCATGGGTTGCGAAGAGTCGGATACCACTGAAGTGACTTAGCATGCATGCACTCCAGATTTTAGCTGTGACACTTGGGACCTTTAGTTTCTACATGTGAACTCTTAGCTGTGGCATGTGGGATCTGGGTCCCTAACCAGGGACTGAACCCCAGGCTCCCTGCAGTGGGAGAGCAGAGTCTTAGCCACTGGACCATCAGGAACATCCCCATCTGGGAAAGCTTTTGTTTTCTGATAAAAGAGACCATTGCTGCCTCATCCCTCCTCTACTCTCGTCTGCCTGAAAGCAGTGTGTTCTCTGCATCTCTGGTAGTCATCTCCAAGCCGCAAGAGAAGAAGGAGCAAAGGGCAAACTCTGCGTGAAAGGTGCAAGGAAGGAGACTGCGAAGGGGCCTGGGTTCCTTGGAGGTGCTCAACTCGGGCTAGCAAGTATCCATTTCTGGACTTACTGTTCTAGGAGAAATATTGGCCCCTATTTGCTTAAGCTTTTGTTGGTTTTTCTGTAAGTGCAGCCAAGCATTCCTCCCTGGTAAAAACTCCTACCCAGTTGTGTATTATTATCTCAGTTTGTTTTGAGCATCCTATTCTTTTGTCACAGAGGAGCCTCTTTCTGACAAATCAGCACCATCATTCCTGCCTTGAAATGCACACTGGCTGGACCAAGCAACTGTGGGTCCTTGTTGGTCCAACAAAGAAGGAGGAGGCTACACAATTGGTTCTGGGCATCCGCTGGCCTTTTTCCTTTTCCTCAACTCATACTCAAGGGACTGGTCAAGGTAAAGTTTGTAAGGACTGTCTCTAGCATCTGTTGAATATGTACATGTTAGCTCTGCCTTTCTAGGAAAAAAAAAAAAAAAATTTTTACTTGTGTTGGCTAACTCAGAGATTCTCATTTCAGTACCCAGTAGAATCATCGGGAATCTTTAATCCCTGGGAGCAGCATGTTCACACAGAATATCTGGGCCTCATCCCAGACTAGGGAAACCAGAAACTTCAAGTACAAGGTGCAAGCATCCAAAAAAAAATTTTTTAACTGTGCCACGTGGCATGTGGAATCTTAGTTCCCAGACCAGGGCTTGAACCTGTGTCCTCTACAGTGGAAATGTAGGGTCTTAATCACTGGATCACCAGGGAAGTCCCAGAGGAATTTTTTTTTAAAGTTCCACAAGAGGGTTGAGAAATGCTGGCCTTGCTCTAGCACCTACTTACTCATTATAGATGTTCACAGGAATTAGGGGAGAGAGAGGATAAAAACTTTCAGGACAAGCCATCCTTTCAACACTCAGAAAACCACCCTGCTATAGATAAATACTGTCCCATCTCCACTCGAGATGGCCTCACTCACTTGGAGATGCACAGAAGGAGAGGTATGGGGTGCTGGGCAATTTGCCAGCCTAACTATGAAAATGATGGGATATGACTGAGGTCCCCAGGAAGGACATGCCCATCCTGGGCAAAATACATCTGTATCTCACCTGGGATCCCAAGGAAACTGCCTTGAAATCCATCAAACTTTCCACCAGCATATCTTTTAAAAACAATCTAAGAATCACCCTTCCTCCCATCTTTCCTTCCCTTTTTGGTTTGTCTTCAAACAAAGTGGTCCTGTGTGGGTGTGTTTCCCTAATGCAGTGATGGTAGAATTACCCAGGGGATGCTTCAGTCCACGGGCCTTGGGTATCACATTTCCCATCAGATCCCCGAGTTTGGCAGGCAGGGAGTACAGGACAAAGCCTGCTCATCCACTCTATTTGTAAGGCAGAATCAGAATTCTCAGGCTTCCTGTCACTGGCAGAATCTCACTCTGTGGTGTCTGGCTTAGGGAGGCAGTGGCAATATATTCAGGCACACGAGGATTCCTGTTAAATGATGAATTGTGATTCTGTATCGAGCAGCTCATCACTGCAGGAGAGGTTGAAGCCCAGGGAATTGTCGCCAGTGGAAGAGCCCTGGAGGGGCCTTGAACAGCTACATCTGCAATAAAGAAGGAGGTAAAATCCATTACTGGCTGTCTTTATTTTTCTAGCCCACTGATAAGCGATTGAACACTACAGAAAGCCCTTTACCTGCTTCTTTCAGCCAGACGTGGTCCTATTAGGCCAATCAAATTCTCACCAATAATAACAATGACTCAAAGAGCTTTTCCTGGAATACTGGGAATTTCCTTTCCCTGCTGGGTGAGTAGGAGATCTAACAGAGGCTTTGGCACATAGATTTAAATGTTTATCCTGGGTTTAGAGCCAGAAAACAGTAAGTAGGTACTGCTGATTCCTCATGTGGGGCTGTGACAAGGCTCCAAGGGTGAGGTCTTGAGACAGTTTTCAAGGTTGCGTGCGTCGGTATCGTATGGTTGCTGGTTTTCCTGCTTCGGTAAGGCAGGACTGGTTTATATTGCACAGAGCAGGTGCCAACAGTATCACTCACCTCTGCAAGAGGTTTTCAGGCTTGGTTCTGGACCTCGGGCAGGGTGGCGCTAAGTTTTTTTCCTCACTTAAGTGTGTTCTCTATTGGGTTCTCTTTCTTTGTGAATGTGTACATATGAGGTGTGATGATTAACTTTACATGTCAAATTAGGTATCTGTGGTTGAGACTAATAATACATTGGTATACATTTGAGTGGGCTTCCCACATGGTGCTAGTTGTGAAGAACCCACCTGCTAATGAAGGAGATAGGGGTTTGATCCCTGAGTTGGGAAGATCCCCTACAGGAGGGCATGGCACCCCGCTCCAGTATTCATACCTGGAGAATCCCGTGGACAGAGGAGCCTGGCAGGTTCCAGTCCACAGGGTCGCAAAGAGTCAGACATGACTGAAGCAACACACACATGCACGCATGCACACACACACACTTTCGAGTAAAGCAGATTGCCTTCTCTAATGTGGGTGGGCCACACCCAGTCGGGTGATGGCTGAGTAGACCAACAACCACAAAACTTCAGACCCCTAAGTAAGAGGCAACACTGCAACAGGTAGCCTTCAGACTTCATCTTCACCATTGGCTCTCTTGGGTCTCCCACCACCAGCCCTCACGGCAGACTTGAACTTGTCAGCCTCCATAATTGTGTGAGCCAGTTCCTTAAAATAAATCTCTTTCTCTTTATATTCTCATATCCTATTGGACTGTTTCTCTGGAGCATCCTGACCAATACAAACAAATTCCCAAACATGTGAGTATGTCAGAGAACATTGTTTATTAAATGCAATGTTTATAAAGTAAGAAGGAAAAGATGTATTTGCTGAGTGTTTCAAGTTCATCTTCAAAGATTGTTGTGATTTTAAGTTGATAATCTCATATCTTTCTAATGATGGGTACTTTTATTTAAGTTCAGTGTTTTCTCATTGGCTAATAAATATTTCAATGTTTCTGAGTCTGTAGGAAATAGGTGCTCTTTATTTAATTCTTCACAATCAAGTAATCAATCAATCAAGATGAGTTTATTTAGTATTCATCCACTATATGCTCCCTAAACTGCATAGTTTATAAAAATCATCATAACAAGGCAGATTTATCTCACTGCCCAGGCTTCCCAAGTGGCGCAGTGGTAAAGAATCCACCTGCCAATACAGGAAATGCAAGAGACATGGGTTTGATCCCTGCATTGGGAAGATCGCCTGGAGTAGGAAACGGCAACCCACTCCAGTATTCTTGCCTGGAAAATTCCATGGACAGAGAAGCCTGGTGGGCTACAGTCTGTGGGCCCACAAAGACCGAGTGTCTGAACATGCACACACATCTTGCTCCCCAGGTTAACATAAAAAAGGGGGGGTGGGAGGAGACAGACAGCCACTCAACCTATGGGCATACAGGAGGTATGCGAGGAGGAGGCTGATCTTTTCACTGTGCAGGGTGTATTGTTCTTTAAGGTCCTCTACCCAGAGAACAGATGAACAGACTTTGAAAAAGACCTTGCTCTCTCACACACACACACACGGCATTCCACCCCATACCCAGCAGCAGATGGTGAGAGCAGAATCTGAATCTAGCTTCAGGAGGTCAGATCCAAGAGGAGGACTTTGGCAGGCAGGTGGACAGGGGTTGGAGAGAGGAGAGGTATGAGTCAAAATGTTTAAAAGGACAAAGAAACAGTGGGGGGAAGACAACTGTCAGGCTTTGCCAAATGTGCCCCCACCTGCGTGCACGCTAAGTCACTTCAGTCATGTCAGACTGTAACCCCATGGACTGCAGCCCACCAGGCTCCTCTGTCCATGGGATTCTCCAGGCATGAATACTGGAGTGGGTTGCCATGGCCTCCTCCAGGGGATCTTCCTGATCCAGGGATCTTATGTCTCCTGCTTTGGCAGGCGTGTTCTTTACCACCAGAGCCACCTGGGAAGCCCTGCCCCCGACCCCGACCCACTCCCACCCAATTCCTTTTGCAACTGCAAAGGTTGCCTGCAGAGGAGACAAATAATCCTTGATCCTGTTTGCATTCAATTTGAAAATCTAGGTATTGGTAAACTAGCATTAAATCTAGTACTTGAGCAACTTTGTAAATGATTAATAATTAAATAATTAATTGATTAGGCTTTGAGGGGTCTCAGTTACAGCACACGAGGTCTTCATTGTGTACGTGGGATCTTTCATGGCTGATTCACAGACTTTCTAGCTGTGACACCTGGGTTTCAGTATTTTCAGTGTGTTGGCTTAGTTGGTCTGAGCCTATGTGAGATTTTAGTTCCCCAACCATGGATGAAACCCACGTCCTCTGCATTGCAAGGAAGATTGTTAACCTCTGGACCCCCAGGGAAGTCCCTGGGCAACTTCTTTTTCTATCTATAACTGACATGATGGAAACTTAATGTCCCTCTGAATGGGCAAGGCCATGATTTTAACACATGATCACAGTTCTCTGTGAATACAGGTTCCCATTGGTTAGGGACTATGGCAGAGCTTGGTGTTGCTTACATTAGTGAACCTTCAGTTCAGTTCAGTTCAGTCGTTCAGTCATGTTCGACTCTTTGTGACCCCATGGACTGCAGCACATCAGGCCTCCTTGTCCATCACCAACTCCTGGAGTTTACTCAAACTCATGTCCATTGAGTCACTAATGTCATCCAACCATCTCATCCTCTGTCATCCCCTTCTCCTCCCACCCTCAATCTTTCCCAGCATCAGGGTCTTTTAAAATGAGTAAGTTCTTCACATCAGGTGGCCAAAGTATTGGAGTTTCAGCTTCAGCTTCCAATGAATATTCAGGACTGATTTCCTTTAGGATGGACTGGATGGATTTCGTTGGTGTCCAAGGGACTCTCAAGAGTCTTCTCCAACACCACAGTTCAAAAGCATCAGTTCTTCGGTGCTCAACTTTCTTTATATCCAACTCTCACATCCATACATGACCACTGGAAAAACCATAGTCTTGACTAGATGGACCTTTGTTGGCAAAGTAATGTCTCTGCTTCTTAACGAGCTGTCTAGTTTGGTCATAACTTTTCCTCATGGCTGCAGTCACCATCTGCAGTGATTTTGGAGCCCCCTAAAATAAGGTGGACCTTAGATGTATGCGAATGTGTTTACATTTTCTGGGGTCTTAGCACTTGTCACACCCCTGCAGATGGGACTGGCAGAAAGAGTCCGCATCAATTAAGGACAACTTGAAATCGGACTTGTTCACCCAGCAAATGCCTGAGTACCTGCACTATGTGTAGGTCAGTGAGTAGTCCTGTCCTCTGGGAGCTTACAATATAAAATTAAAAAAATAATAATAATGAATAACTGTTATGACAAGCACTATGTAAGAGAAGCAAGAGCATGCTGAGAGCCTGCAACCAGAAGTCCCAATCTGGTCTGGGCTAGGCCTGACTTCCTCATAACAGGTACCTCCACTGATATCTAAAGAATGAGGGGGATTGACCAGTTCTGCTGGGGGAAACCCTGAGATGGGAGGGAGCAGAAATAAGCCCTGTGAAAGACAAAAGGATGGCGGAACGTTGGGGAGAGATGAGTCTGGCCTGGTAGGCCAACAGACTAGATTAAGAGTTTCAGTCTTGATTCTTGATGGGAAATCAATGTAGGGCTTTTTGAGGGGAGAAGGGAATGTTGAAGGCTGTGATTTGCATGTTTTAAAAGTCTAGCCATTATGTTGAAAGAGCAGCACTACAAAAGTACAGGTGAAATCAGCCAAAAACTCCTTAACTCGGCATTCCAGGCCTATTTCTTTCTCTTTTAAAATTGGGGTAAAATACACATGGGCTTCACCGGTGGCACTAATGGTAAAGAAAACCCACCTGCCAATGCAGGAGACAGACTCAGGTTCAAACCATGGGTTGGGAAGATCCCCTGGAGGAGGGCATGGTAACCCACTCCAGTATCCTTGCCTGGAGAATCCCATGGGTGAGGAATCCGGTGAGGTATGGTCCCAAAGGGTCACAAAGAGTCAGACACGACTGAAGCAACTTAGCATGCACGCACACAAAATATACATAACATAAAATGTGCCATCTCCATCATTCTTAAGTGGACAGTTGAGTGGCATTAAGTACATTCACACTGCTGTGCAATCATCTTGCAAAACTGGAACTCTGTCCCTGCTAAACAACTGCCCCTCCTTCCCCACTGACCCCAGTCTACCCCAAACCAGCATTGTGCATCTGCGTCCATGACTGTGACTTTTCTCAGGATCCCGTAGGAGTGGAATCACGCAGTGCTTGTCATTTCTGATTGGCTCATTTCACCGCAGTGTCCTCCAACTTCATGCATGCTGTAACATGCGTCAGAATTTCCTCCCTCTTAAGGCTGAGGAATATTCCTTTGTATGGATTTAACACACTTGGTGTATCCATTCATCTATTGGCTTTTGTGAATAATGCCACTGTGGACATGGATGTACAAATGTCTCTTTGAGTCTCTTTTTTCTTTAATTAATTTTTTATTAGGGTATAGTTGATTTACAATGCTGTGTTAGTTCAGGTGTAAAGTGATTCCGGTATGCATAGAATAGAATCTCTTAGATTCTGTTGCCATATAGGTAGGTCATTATAGAATGTCAAGTAGAGTTTCCTGTGTTATACAGTCCGTCTTTGCTGATTGTCTGTTTTATTTATAGCAGTGCGCATGTCAATCCCAATCTTCCAATTTACCCCTCCCCGACTTCCCTTTCCCCTTTGGTAACCATAACTTTGTTTTCTACATTTGTGACTCTATTTCTGTTTTGTAAATAGGTTCATTTGTAGCATTTTTGGAATCTCTACTTTCAATTCTTTTGAGTATATACTGCAAGGCTATTTCTTGAATACCTTTTACAGGAATGGCACTGCACTAAACTCTAGGGGGGCTTAGAAAAATGAATATGACACACACAGTTCTTGTCAGCCCAGTGTAGACAGGAAAATGCCTCCTCTTTCTCTCTGTAGATTTTGGTGGAGAGAGGAGGCATTTGGTGAAGTAGATAAAGAAGAGGTGGCTGACATAGTTAGAAAGACAGGGCCAGGTAAGGGTGTTAGGTTAACTCAAGAAAAAGTAGTGATCATTGAAGAATTTGGGGCGTTTTGTTGTTGTTTGCTTGGCTTATTGGTTGTTTGATTTGTTTCAAGTTAAATTAAAAATAGACAGAAAAACCTGAACTGATCTGGGATGCAGAAACATGGTTTTGAAGTTCGTAAGTAGAATGAATTGGAGTGGCCTAAATTGGAGATAGAGTGCCCCTATCAGAGGCTATGGCAGATGGCCCAGGTAAGAAAAAAAAATCAGGGCTTTAATGAGCATGATATCAGTGGGGATGGATAAAGACATTTTCCTTTAGAGGCTGTGTTAATGTGTGTGTGTCACTCAGTTGTGTCTGACTCTTTGCGACACCATGGACTGTAGTCCACCAGGCTCCCCCGTCCATGGATTTTTCTGGCAAGAATACTGGAGTGGGATGTCATTTCTTCCTCTGGGGGATCTTCCTGACCCCAGGGATCAAACTTGGGTTCCCCGCATTGCAGGCAGATTCTTCACTGTCTGAGCCAACGGGGAAGTTAGTCACGGCCAAAACTCATGTGCTCCTGGTTGATTTCAGAATGGTCTGGTCTCTCTGCCCACATAGTGCTTCTCTCTCAGAACCAGCAGCCTCTGTCAGAGGGAGAAAGTCTTCCTCCAGGGTCTCCTTCAGTTAAGAAGCATCTCTGTCCACTCCAGCCCCTGGTTCCTTGTGGCCAGATGAAAGGCAGCCCCGGAGAGAGCCCCCCCCCACGCCCCCCACACCAGCTATCAGGGCTATTTGGAGCAGCATCTTTGAAGGACAGATTCTCCAAGCAGGAACTCCCACCGGGCAACTCAAGAAGCCTCTGGGTAGCTCAGTCCCTTCAGCTATTTTTAGTGCGCCTTTTAGATTTAGAAACAGCAGCTTTCTGTAAAAACTCATTTTTTTCTGCTTCCTTCAGGCAGAAAATTTCAATCCCAAGCCTTCACACTAAATGACACAGCGTTTGAGCATTCAGCTGGCTTTCTTCCTTCTTTGTTACCTTGCCATCATGCCTTGAAGGATGTTAAAAGCTCCAAATCTTACAGTCCCAGTTCAAGCAGCAGACAATTGCAATTCATGGGGTCCTTAACCATATTACGACCATGATGTCAAGCTGAGGGGAGGGAGGGCAATCATTGTAGAACAGCTGAGAGATATGAACCTCGGTGACCACCCACTCCCAGAAAGTAGTACCCCAAGCTTGTACATGAACATGCTCCAAGTGGTCCTCAGATTCTGGGTTCACCCTAAAAGATTCCTTTCCTTTAAAAATACTCTTGGGGAGTATGAGAAATCTAGTTTAAAAATTTCTACGTTATCCTGCTCACATGGGGCTATTAACTTTTTTTGTTTCAAATGGAGGACCTCCATGGTGGCCCAGTGGTTAGTATTCTGCAAGTCCATTGCAGGGACTGTGGTCGGGGAATTAAGATCCCACGTGGTCTGCAGAGTGTCAAAAAGAATCTGAAAAGATGGAGGCCTATGACAACAGAAACATCAATGTTTCATTTACTTATTTGTGGAACCCACTGCCAAGAGTCAGATAGCTAACAAGTGTCTGTAATTGGCTGCTCTCTAAAGTAAAGGATATCCAGAAGTACAGGGCACAGGCCAGCTACACGCTTAGCTGGGAGCAGGACACAAATTTACTCTTCCAATTTTTTTTTAAATTTTGAAAATCGTCAGACCTATGGAAAAGTTGAGTGAGTAGTACACCACTCAAAGACATCATATGGCTTTCACTTAGATTCACTGGTTGTTTATATTTTACTGTATATACTTTTTCTTTTCATTCTTTTTCCATATATATATATATATATATATAGTATGTGTGAGAATTTGTGCACACACACATGCCAAGCCATTTAAAAGTAAGCATGAATAAACTATAAGCATGACACTCCACCCTAAATGCTTCAGTGTGTATCTTTTAAGAACAAAAAACGTTGCCCTTTATAATCCCATTGTTATGAGCACACCCAAGAATAATGACATCAATACATTAAGGGAAAGTTTTCAAAGAAGGAAAATGATGACTCTTATCCCAATATAGAATCAACATGTGTTAAAGATTTTATTGAAGTCATGATCAGTGAGGGAACTGTTAGGATGTCACAATGAGTTCAAAAGAGAATCTAAAGAGCAGGCACATTTGCGGATGAGGAAGGTTGAAAGGAATGAGCAAGTGGAGGCAAAGCTGGCTTCCTTGTGTCTAATGTGTGTGCATGCTCAGCCACATCCGACTCTTTGCAGCCCTATGGACTGTAGCCCACCAGGCTCTTCTGTCCATGGGATTTTCCAGGCAAGAATACTGGAGTGGGTTGCCATTTCCACCTCCAGAGAATCTTCCCAACCCAGGGAAGAGATCGAACCAGCGTCTCTTACAGCTACCTGCATTGGCAGGCAGGTTCTTTACCACTAGCGTCACCTGGGAAGCCCCTCATTGTGTCTAAGGGAAGGATTATTTTACATTGCTCTTCATTTGCTACAACCTAATAAGCTGTAAAATAGCTCAAAGGCAATGAAAGATGCAGAGTCCCTATAGAGTCAGAATTAGATAACCTTGAGGTATATACTCACCTGGGAAACTTGTTCTATAAAGGGTCAGGTAGTAAATATCTTCAGTTTCTCAAGCCATGTGGCCTTTGTTATAACTACTCAACTCTACTGTTAAACAAAAAGTAACCATAGATAATCCATAAAGGAATGAGTGTTGCTTTGTGTCAATAAAACTTTATTTATAGACCCAGGTGGCAGGCCATATCTGGCCCACTTACTATAGTTTGCTGACCCTGCTGTAAAGAATGCTGTTTTCCACTGAAGCACAAGTTATCTCCAACAGATACAAAAATAAGATGGTCTTATCAGTTGAACTGTGTCCCCCTTAACATTCATACACTGAAATCCTAACCCCACCTCCACCCCTAGTCTCTCAGAATGGGACTGTATTTGGAGATAGAATCTTTAAAGAGGTAATTAAAATGAGGTCATTAGGGTGGGCCCTAGTCCAGTATGACTGGTATCCTTGTAAGAAAGGAGATTAGGACATAGACACATTCAGAGGGAAGACCAAGTGAGAATACAAGGAGAAGGTGGCCGTCTACAAGTTAAGGAGAGAAGCTTCAAGAGAAATTTCAAGAAAATACATTTCCGCAGTTTAAGCCACCCAGTCTTCGGTACTTTGTTGTACAGCCACAACAGACTACCAGAAATGAATCACTTTTAAAATAAGCCTATGTAATCATGAGTCAAAGGAATAGGCTAGACCAATTTCTTGCTAAATTTGCTTTATCAAATGGATTATTTTCAAGATACAGCTGAAGGTGGAGATGGGGGAAAATCTCGATGTCAAGTTTAGAAACTAAAAAAGTCGTACTTCTTTCTTAAATACTCCCTACAATGTCAATATGTCAACGTTCTTCAGCTGTCCTACAATAATTCTTATTTTAATTCCAGAGTTTCTCAAACTTGGAATGCCTTTTTTTAAAAAAAGATACAGTTCTCTTGTTTTGTAAACAAATTCATTTGCATTATCTTTATTAGGTTTCACATATAAGTGATACCATATGATATTTGACTGACTGACTTCACTTAGTATGATAATCTCTATGTTCACCCATATTGTTGCAAATGGTACTATTTCATTCTTGTTTAATGGGTGCATAGTATCCCATTGTATATATTAATATGTAGTACATGTTTATCCATTCCTCCCTTGATGGACGTTTAGGTTGATTCCATGTCTTGGCTATTGTAAATAGTGCTGCAATGAATATTGGGGTGCATCTATCTTTTCAAATTAGCGTTCTTTCCAGATATATGCCCAGGAGTGGGATTGCCAGATGTTTAGTTTTTTAATGATCTAAATAGACATTTCTCCAAAAAAGACATACAGAAGGCCATAAAGCACATGGAGATGTTCAACACTGCTGATTATTAGAGAAATGTAAATCAAAGTTACAGTGAGGTATCACCTCACACTCTTCAGAATGGCCAGCATCAAAAAGTCTACAAACAATAAATGCTGGAGAGGGTGTGGAGAAAAGGGAGCCCTCCTACACTGTTTATGAGAAGATACAGTCCTGAATAATAAAACCAGTATTCTTGGAACAGGCTTCGCATACACTAGTGTGGGCAAAAAACGAAGCAGATACTCTGAGCATGTAGAGATGCCGTGAAGCAAGCCTTGGGGAATGTTGGATTCCGAAGGCTAGAGAAGAGAACCTAAGCATGCTCCAGGCGGTGGGAAGAAGGAGACTCTTGTGCCCAGGTCTGTGCGGTCATGACAGGGACAGGAGGACCCGAGGACATGAGACGCTGGATGGCCCAGAGCTGAGTGCTTCCCAAGGACCATTATCTCTGTTTCTAGGAGCATCTGAGACATCGAGCATCCAGCTGTAGAAGAACGAACGGAATTCAGAACACTTGGCCCTTGGTGTCTTCCTTCGGGATCCCCTATGATCACTCCCAACAGAATTTAAAAGCCCACAATGTACTCCTTTAATGGGAATACCAGACCACCTTACCTGCCTTCTGAGAAACCTGTATGCAGGTCAAGGAGCAACAGTTAGAACTGGACACGGAACAACAGACTGGTTCAAAATTGGGAAAGGAGTACATCAAGGCTGTATATTGTCACCCTGCTTATCTAACTTATATGCAGAGTACATCATGAGAAAGGCTGGGCTGTAGGAAGCACAAGCTGTAATCAAGATTGCTGGGAGAAATATCAATAACTTCAGATATGCAGATGACACCACCGTTATGGCAGAAAGCGAAGAACTAAAGAGCCTCTTGATGAAAGTGAAAGAGGAGAGTGAAAAAGTTGGCTTAAAACTCAACATTAAGAAAACAAAGATCATGGCGTCCAGTCCCAACACTTCATGGCAAATAGATGAGGAAACAATGGAAACGGTGAGAGACTTTGTTTTCTTTGGCTCCAAAATCACTGCAGATGGTGACTGCAGCCATGAAATTAAAAGCCACTTGCTCCTTGGAAGAAAAGCTCTGACCAACCTAGACAGCATATTAAAAAGTAGAGACATCACTTTGCCAACAAAGGGTCCTTTAGTCAAAGCTATGGTTTTTCCAATAGTCATGTATGGATGTGAGAGTTGGACTATAAAGAAGGCTGAGTGTCAAAGAAACAATGCTGTTGAATTGTGGTGCTGGAGAAGACGCTTGAGAATCCCTCGAACTGCAAGGAAACCAAATCAGTCAATCCTAAAAGATTGAACATTCATTGGAAGGACTGATGCTGAAGCTGAAGCTCCAATACTTTGGCCACCTCGTTAGAAAAGATCCTGATGGTGGAAAAGACTGAAGACAGAAGGAGAAGGGGACAACAGAGTACGGGATGGCTGGATGGTATCACCGACTCAATGGACATGAATTTGAGGAAGCTCTGGGAGATGGTAAAGAACAGGGAAGCCTGGCGTGCTGCAGTGCAAGGGGTCGCGAATAGTTGGACACGACTGAGCAACTGAACGCCAAAAATGCTCCTTCCGTGAAATGACTGCAGATCAATGGTGTAAAAGCCCGGATGGTGCCCGCAANCAACATGCCGGACTTCCCCGGAGGTCCAGAGGTGAAGACTCCACGTTCTACTGCAGGGAGCACGGGTTCAGTACCTGCTCGGGGAATTGAGATCCTGAAAACTGAGCAGTGCAGCAAAAACAAAACAAAACAAAAAACCAATAGGCATTCCGTAGAAAAAGAAGTTCAGATTTTGAATTGTGATCTCTCCCCAGGCTAGTGATTTGGGTCACGACCCTCCATCCTCGCTGGTGATGCTGGGCAACGAGCAGCAGCTCCCGATCAGCCTCGTTGTCATGCGTGTTCACAGTTAATACATTTACAGCCACTGAGTCCTCAGATAACTATTTTGTTTTCTGCTCTCAGTACAGTATTAAACCAATTGCATGAGCTATTCAACACTTTATCATGAAATAGGTTTTGTGTTAGATGATTATGCTCAGCTGCAGGCTCATGTAAGTGTTCTGAGCACCCTAGAGGTGGGCTGGGCTAAGATATGATGTTTGGCAGGTTAGGTGTGTAAATATAGTTTCTACTTAGAGTATTTTCAATTTCCGATGGGTTTAAAGGGGCGTGACCCCATCGTGAGTCAAGCAGTACCTTCTGAATATTCAAGGTGAAGCTTGCTTCTAGGAAATACTGAAAACCCCATCTTGTCACAGGTTTGTCCCCTTTCAGGGTTTTAAAATGCTCCTTCAATTCTTGCGGCCATACGAGCAGGCTTGCAGGTATATATGTTTGTAAGCTGAGGACAGGGACTTCCCAGGACTGGTTTTATTACAGTGCACCTTAGTTAAGTGAAGGAGGGGCAGTGTGACTCTTCCCATCCTATCTTTGGGCTATGTATCTCTTGCCAGCATCTCTAAACAAACCTCATAGTGCAAGACTGGAGAGGGACTTCTTTTGGAGGCTGTGACAATCTGAGGAACGTTCAGTGGCAAGAGGAGGTGGTCTTGCTGGATCCTGAGGCAAACCTCGAACTAAGGTCATGGAAGAGAGGGAAAGGAGTCCAAGAATCAGAACTCAGTGAGCAGGCTGACACCCTATCGATTTGCCCATTCAACACTTGGTGAATGCCAACATGCTCAATTGACTCAAGATGATACTCATTTTTCTCAAATATGAAGTGAAAATAACCTAAACTAATAACTGTTTCATCACACGTCTGAAAGTGTGACATGCTAATGTACCAACCATGACTGCCCTCAGCTCTTATGTCGTCATCCATCAGGGTGGAAGGTGGAGCCTTGAACATGCTTGATATAAGCTGGGGAGGGGGTCTGGGGTCCATGAGGGGACCATGCAGCCCTGGGCTGTTACAGAGGATGACTGAGGGGATAAAGGCGTTTGTGTCAAGGCGTTAGGAACGATGACTGAGGTGATGAGCTGTAAAGAGAGAGAAAATTGGGGAACTGGGAAGTTATTTTGTTTTAACCAACTGCTTCCTGAAGATTCATGCTCAGTTCAGAATGATACTGCCATACACCTTCTATTTTCCGGGGCCCCAAATTCTGTCCTCTACAAATATAGGTCTCCTAAACCCAGATGATTTAGTCCATGTTCTCACGGACTTTCCTCTGCCATTTCCTGGTTGTCCTATTGTTTTCTTGGAACTAAGGCAGGAGACCCTGGTTCTATTCTTGAGTTGGAGAGATCCCCTGGAGAAGGAATAGGCTACCCACTCTAGTATTCTTGGGCTTCTCGGGTGGCTCTGTAAAGAATCTATAAAGAATCCGCCTGCAATGTGGGAGACCTGGGTTCGATCCCTAGGTTGGGAAGATCCCCTGGAGGAGGGCATGGCAACCCTTCCAGTATTCTTTCCTGGAGAATCCCCATGGACAGAGGGGCCTGGCAGGCTGCAGTCCATACGGTCGCAAAGAGTCGGACATAACTAAGAGACAGGACTGAGCAACTAAGCGCAGACCAGCACAGCAAAGTGACATTGGAAAGCTTGAAGGTGATGGAGATGTAACCAAGGCCCGTTGGTTAGAATGTGAAGCATAATTTGGACATGACTACTTGCTAGGAATTTCCAGAGGTGACCTGAATTATCATATTATGTTTAGTATAATTAGTTACATTTTTCCTTCCCTTGATAACATCCTGGTTCTTCCCAAAGGACGTTAATCTGAAAAATCGATGACCAATGTTCCAAAAAAACAGGTCAAATCTTGGTTTCTGAAGGACTGTACAGCAAAGTTATCTTTCAAAATTATCCAAAGACATATGACAGAAGACAGGAGACAAGGACGCCAACTGAACATATAAACTCACACTGACAATGGTGGCCACTCAGTGGAAATTTACCAGGTGAGTGACCCTTCACTGTACTGACTGCACACGTGCATGTGTTTAATAATGGAATAAATGAACAATCACCCACATGACTTGCAGTCATTTGATTGCTGGCTCCTTTTTTCTCCCTCACCCCTGGCCCCTACTGACTGCTTTATGCTCTATTTTAGCAAATGTGTCAAAGAATCAATATCAGGTTTTCGCCAACCCCTCCCAAATTTCATTACTGTCTATGTGATTTCTCCTTTGTCTACAAGGTAGGTTTACCCGATCCATTCATAATGTGAAAAAAGAGAGAGCCCTTTTCCCGCCAGAGGGCTTGGTAGCCTGGGCACATCACTGCGTCTCCTGCCTTCGGTTCCCGGATCAGTTAGATTTCATTCTCTGGGTTACTTCGTGTCCCCCTCCAAAAGATACGGTGCAGTGCCAACCCCCTATGAATGTGAACTTCTTTGGAGATAGGGTCTGAGCAGATGTGGTCAAGGTAAGATGAGGTCATGAGGTTGTAGGTGTGCCCTTGATCCAGTGTGACTGGTGTCCCCATAAGGGCAAAAGAAACAGCCACCAAGACAGACACAGTGACTGAAGGCCACGTGATGACAGAGAGGGATGAAGCGTTGCAGCTACAAGGTGAAGACTGCCCCACCAGACCCTAGACGAGGCAAGCAAGAGCTCTCCATAAGCCTTGCTTGATCTTGATCTCAGACTTTGAGTTTTTAGACCCACGAGACAAGCTATTCCTGTTGTCTAAGCCCTCCAGGGTGGGGTACTTTGTCAGGCCAACCCTTGCAGACTAATATGGGTGAGAGTGCTATGGGGAAGATGTTGAAGACACTGTAGTTTGAAATCAACTCTGAACTTAAGTCAAGGTTCAGTTACTTACTAGTTGGTGGTTTGGGGCACATTTCACATTAAGCCTCATCTTTTTCTGAGACCTAAGTGGCCCAAGAAAGGGGAATAATAAGACTAATCTTGCAGGATTGCTGTGATAATTAAATGAGATGCTTATGTATGCCAGGAAAGTTGTTTTAAAATATATTTTGTTAAAGTGTAGTTGAGTTGCAATGTTGTCCTAATTTATGCTGTACAGCGAAGTGATTCAGTTTCAGTTCAGTTCAGTCACTCAGTCGTGTCCAACTCTTTGCAACCCCATGAACCGCAGCACACCAGGCCTCCCTGTCCATTACCAACTCCCAGAGTTTACCCAAACTCATGTCCATTGAGTTGGTGATGCCATCCAACCATCTCATTCTCTGTTGTCCTCTTCTCCTCCTGCCCTCTATCTTTCCCAGCATCAGGGTCTTTTCAGACGAGTCAGCTCTTCGCATCAGGTGGCCACAGTATTGGAGTTTCAGCTTCAACATCAGTCCTTCCAATGAACACCCAGGACTGATCTCCTTTAGGATGGACTGGTTGGATCTCCTTGCAGTCCAAGGGACTCTCAAGAGTCTTCTCCAACACCACAGTTCAAAAGCATCAGTTTTTCGAGGCTCAGCTTTCTTTATAGTCCAACTCTCACATCCATACATGACTACTGGAAAAACCATAGCCTTGACTAGACGGACCTTTGTTGACAAAGGAATGTCTCTGCTTTTTAATATGCTGTCTGTTGCTGCTGCTGCTGCTGCTAAGTCACTTCAGTCGTGTCCAACTCTGTGCAACCCCATAGACGGCAGCCCACTAGGCTCCCTGTCCCTGGGATTCTCCAGGCAAGAACACTGGAGTGGGTTGCCATTTCCTTCTCCAATGCATGAAAGTGAAAAGTGAAAGTGAAGTCGCTCAGTCATGTCTGACTCTTTGCGACCCCATGGACAGCCTACCAGGCTCCTCCGTCCATGGGATTTTCCAGGCAAGAGCACTGGAGTGGGGTGCCATTGCCTTCTCCATAATATCCTGTCTAAGTTGGTCATAACTTTCCTTTCAAGGAGTAAGTGTCTTTTAATTTCATGGCTGCAATCAGCATCTGCAGTGATTCAGTTTACTATATATGTTTATATATATATTCTTTTTCATATTATTTTCCATTATGGTTTATCACAGGCTATTGAATATAGTTCCCTGAGGTGGTGCCAGTGGTAAAGAACCAGCATGCCAATGCAGGAGACCTGAGACATGGTTGGATTTTTGGGTCAGGAAGATCTCCCGGAGTAGGAAAAGGCAAACCATTCTGGTATTCTTGCCTAGAGAATCCCGTGGACAGAGGACCCTGGTGGGCTTCAGTCCATGGGGTTGCAGAGTTGGACATGACTGATATGACTTTGCACACATGCACGCAACCTTACAGTTATTTTCACATACCTTAGCCCTAAACTGTCTTCTGATTGGACCCAAGTCTAGACACTAAGCAACCTGAGGGCAGAAGGCCAGCCTTATTGGTCTCTTAGATTCCCTCTGTTGTTTAGCATGCTTCCAAGTGTTAGGAACTGCTGGGCAGTGGCCCTGAACCTGTCCCATCCTTGTCAGCTCTTTGGGGGGTAGCAGGGTGCTGTCTGCAGGCTGCCCCTCCCTCAATCCACCTGGCACTCCACAGAGGCTCATGATGAACAGAGCAATATTTCTATATAGCAAACAATGAAAATTATTAGGGAAAAATGTGAATATACATAAAAACAGAGTAGTATAATGACTTTTTCCTTTTATGTTTTTTCTTTTATGGATCATGCTAACAGTTCTCCTAAATGTTTCATAGTTTTACACTTTAAATTTAAGTCCATCTGTTTTTGAGTTGGGTTTCCCAGGTGACTCAGTGGTAAAGAAACTGCCTGCCAAGCAGGAGACCAGGGTTCGATCCCTGAGTCTGACCCCTGGGTTGGAAAAATCCCCTAGAGAAGGAAGTGGCAACCCACTCCAGTATTCTTGCCTGGGAGAATCCTAAAGACAGAGGAGCTTGTTGGGCTGCAGTCCATGGAGATGCAAGGAGTCAGATATGTCTTGGCGACTAATCAGCAGCAGTTCTTTTGAGTTAATTTTTTGTGTAAGATATAAAGTTTAGAGCAAGATTATTTTTCTTTCTTTTTTTTGCCTACAGATAGTTGTAGAAACCAGGATATTTAGACAGAGTTGTTACTCTTCTAGTTCTGAGTGGTCTTGACCCAAATAACCTCAGGAAGTAACCAAAGTCAGGGCACGTATGTATGCCCTATTTCAACTCCAGTCTGTTGGAATTTCTGTCTTCCTGAGGTCTGGGAATCCATCAGCCCTTCCCTAAGCCGGTTAGGGGTGCCTGAAGCATGTTTTCTGCCCTCTCCCCAGTTTAGTCTTGCTCAGGAAGCCTGGGCAGGTCAAATGGATGCCTCACCCCTGGGCTGATACTGATATCGATGGTTCAAATGCAGCATGCGATGGAGAAGCTTCATTATGAGGACAGCAAATTAGGGCTTTTAACAAGAGGAAGAATTGATGCTTTTGAGCTGTGGTGTTGGGGAAGACTCTTGAGAGCCCCTTGGACTTCAAGGAGATCAAATCAGTCAATCCTGAAGGAAATCAACCTTGAATATTCATTAGAAGGACTGATGAAGCTGAAGCTCCAATCCTTCGGCCACCTGATATGAAGAGTCAACTCCTTAGTAAAGACCCTGGTGCTGGGAAAGATTGAAGGCAGGAGGAGAAGGGGATGACAGATGGTTGGATGGCATCACCAACTCAAAGGACATGAGTTAGAGCAAGCTCTGGGAGATGATGAAGGCCAGGAAAACCTGGTGTGCTGCAGTCCATGGTATCACAAAGTGTCAGACATGACTGAGTGGCTGAACAAGAGAAAACAAAATCTTGCCTGGGAAAAAAAAAGAGCACATCTTAGAGGGCAGAGGCCTGGCAGACCAGGCCTTTGGAGACCTTCAACTGGAGAAGGCAGGTGGGCCCATCTCCAAATGTAACTTCATATAAGACAACACTAGGGACTTCCCTGGTGGTCCAGTGGCTGAGACTCTGTGCTTTCAATGCAGGGAGGGGACCTGGGGTTCGATTCCTGGTCAGTGAACTAGATCCCTCATGCTGCATCCCTGCGTGCCAGACCTAAGACCTGCAAGAAGAAGAACACTAAACCTAAAATACAAGATGTTCAGGTATGCTGAAATTAAAGTAGCTTCTTGCTAGATTTTCCTGCCAGTTAAACTCTGAATACATTCATTGAAGCTAAACTTTTGTCTTCTCTCTGCCTCTTTTTCATTTATCCTTTCTTCCCTCCTTCCCATCTTCTTTCTCTTTGTCTATGTTTGTTATTTCCCTAAACAAGAGCATGAACAACTTATGGAGAATGTTAGAAAAGGATTCTTGCATTTTTTTCAGAGGGTTCATCAACATGACCTTTCAAAGCCCTCACCAGTGGGAGATTCTATAAGTCTGTGAAATGCCTTGGTGGGGAAAACAAATCCTAGCTTTGAAGCCAGACAGACCTGGGTTAATCTCCTAGCTCCCACCTGTGCTGGCTGTGTGACTTCAGGAAAGTGACTTAACCTCTCTGAGCCTCAGCTGCTCATCTGAAAACCTGGGCCAATGTCAACCACCAAATCATGGCTTTAAGGATTAAATAAAAATTTGTTTATAAAACATACAGCAAGGATAGAAATGAAAGGATGAGTCAGAAACTGCTGGTGGTGACGCTAGGAAGCACCTGCCTCAGGAGAGAAGCTGGGGGCTGCAGGGTGTGGCCCATATGTGGACAGAGAGAGAACAAGTTCCCTAGGCTGGTGCCCAGAGAGTTCAACACCGCTGCTCAGAGGAGCTCCTCGGCTCCATTCATTTCCCAGGGCTTGGCTGCACTTCTGTCTCCCTGTCCGTCTGTCCCCTAGAACCCAAGATAGGAGCCGAGATGACTACAGTAAGTACCCTACCTGTGAACCTACTTGTGAACTTTCAAAGATGCGAACATGTGCTCCCAGGCCACCATCGGGCTCTCCCTTTGAGGCTCCACACCCTGGCATGTGGTCACTTCTCCTGGGCTTTGCCACTTCTGACTCGACTGGATTTATCTTTCCACTCCATTTGGACCTACCTTCTTTTATTTATTTATTTTTAAAATTCATTTATCCATCTATTCCATAAATATTTTGTGGCGTCTACAGGGTGCCAGGCTCTGTGCCAGGGCTCTGAGAATCCCCAGCACTTGTACCATCTTTCTGCCCCGGGAACCCTGCTGCTTTCTGTCAGCTTGGGAATAGCCCCCACCCTCGGAATAGCCCCTCCCTTTCTGGAGGCTGCCTGCTGCGCTGCAGGGGGCCTACCCCCTGCCAGGAGCAACCCCTGACATTCAGTTATTTGTTGATTAAATGAACACATAGACAAGATTTTTTTTTTTTTTTTTAATTACCACCCCTTCCAGCTCCCTAGCCCCCTTCCCAACTGATGTCACCCAAATCGCTCTGCATTGTGAGGAGTTAAATGCTGGCGGCTTAGGGATGGTGAAGAAGCTGGTTCCCCAGCTCTCCGGCAGCCATTACCAGCAGCTCTGAGAGCATCTGATTTTCAAGTGTCCCCAGGGCTTAAAAATGCTAATGCTGGCTCTTTCTCTATTACTATAATAATACTTAGCAGTCATGTCCTGCCACAAATAATCAGTTCAAGGGTACCCACAGCCCCTGGAGAGGTGGGTCCCTTTTAGCACCGTGTTGTAGATGGGCAGCTATGAGGTGATGGGGTTTAACTAAGGGACCTCGGCTCTTGTGTGAAATACATTAAGTCCCCTGCATATGGACTGGTTCCATTCCAAGAGCTCATTCTGAAGTCCAATTTGTTCGTAGTTGGCCTAGGTACCCAACTAACACAATCGACTATATAGTAGTGTACTGTAATAGAGTTATAATACTTTTCACACACAAAAAAATACATTAAAAAAAGCATAAAAAATTAAGGGAACATTTTTCATCTTACAGTCCAGTACCTTGAAAAGTACAGTAGTATAGTACAATAGCTGGTGCTTTTTAGCACTATCAGCTATATCACCGCTGCTTTTAAGCCTGCATTCAGACATCCTGGGCTTGAAATAAGGATACTACGCTGCTGTACTCTATGCAGTACTGGACAGTACCCCAAAGCACAACCACGTATAGAGAATGCAAGCACATGTACACCAGACATGTGAACTAGCTTATGTGATCGGACATGGAAACACATGTTTGCGTCTTTGAAAGTTCACAAAGTGAAGGTTCTCATGTGTCGGGGACTTACTGTAGTCATCTTGGCTCCTGCCCCGGAGGTATGCCCGGTGGAGGTTGGTCCCCTCAGAGAGCAAACATGCAGCATCTCCCTAGGACCTTAGCCCACAGTGGTCTGGCAGGAGGTGACTGGGCCACTTACTTCCCAGAGGCAAAAACGAAATCCTGACAGCGATGAGACAGAACAATCCACTGCATGCGAAATTAACCAGGTAAATGGTGAAATACTCTGTTACAGTTTTATGGACTCAAAATAGTAACATTTTCAGCCACATTGAAAAAAGTTGATGAACACTGCAAGGTTGGGGGGTGGGGGGCGGGTCTCAGATTAGGAGAAGCAATCTGCTCTAAGCAGGGATGTGTCTAAATCACCAAGCATGGTCCAGAGCACCTGAAAAGCTACATCTCTCACCTGGTGACCCCAGGGGGGAATTGAGAAACCCCATGTGACCCCAAAGCATCCCCCATACTGTTCTCCTCCTTACGCATAGGCTGAACGACAGATTAGTTTCAGGGAGAGAGGGGAGGCAGGAGGCATGGGGGGGCAGAGTGTCTGGAGTGACAGGCAGGGAATCCTTGGTTATATTCTCATCAATCTGTGAATGGTCCTGCCCCAAGCCCACCCAGGTCCTTCAGAACCGTAGCGTGTAGACATTGAAACAACTAAAAAAATTCTAACCTAACCCGGAAACTGATGTTCAAAGCGTTTAAATGCCTTGTGGGAGGTCATCCACTTAATTAGTACCAGAGCTATATTTTTTGTATTAATAATATTATCAAGATTATTAATAAAGTTGCAATGGATATCAACATGGCTGCTGAATCAGCCAGTGTTCTTTGGCTAAAGTAATACAGATATGGGAGTATAGTGGCAAGAAAGAATAAAATTAGTGGAAAAGCAAAAACATAAGAAGTACAGGAAGGAAAAAGAGGGGGAGCATTCTGACCCAGAAAGCAAATATTTTTCTTGTCCCCACATGTGTTTGTAGGATTCTGGGCAATTCAACATAGTGTGAGCTCTGAGTGTTTTTTGACCAAATGGGACTTAGGATTCCTGTATAGTCCTTGAAAACTTTTTGGCACTGTCTTATGTAAAAACAGCAAAAAAAAAAAAAAATCCTTATGCCCCTTGAATTTGCACTGCTTGACTTATTTGCTTAGAAACTGGAAACTTCATCTCATTGTAAAGTTGCTGGTCACTTGGCCACAAAATGCCAAAACCAGTGTGTGGAACAGGCGATGCTGGAGAGTCTCCTAGAGAATGGGGCAGGGCTTTTCCCAAAGTCAAGGCTGATTTCCAGGGGTCTTCAGAGTAAAAGGCCGTGCTTCTCTAGGAACCCACATGCCTGGTTCTAACTGGGAGCTGCTCTGAAGATGCTCTATGGCTCCCTCCGTGTCTGTCAAAACTCCTCAAACGGCAAAAACTAAGTGCTCAGTTTGACTGAGAGAAATAAAATTCCCCCACTGAAACTGCCTGCTAGTTATTCTGGGGACATTCTTCCTGTCAATTTTTTATTAATTATTCAGGGGAAGTGATTCTGTAAGGCAACACACAGGGAAATGATTCATCTGACATAACTTCCTCCGTTTTCCATCCAACTGAAACAATTCCAAAAGCTTCAACTAACCATCAAGTTGGGAGAAAACTAAACTGAATGTCTTCCAAACACACCACCACTTCCTGAGTTGAGCTCCCCAGCAGAAGCACTGGCCTGAGTGCAGGCCCTGGATGTATTTTGTGTCCCTTCCCCTCCTGTGGTGTTTATAGTGAAGCATGGATTCTATAAATACATTCTAATACAGGACTGAATTCATTTTAATAACCAGTGACTCAGGTTATGAGTAAGAACACCCCAGAGTCTTAAGTATTTATTTGAAAGATTTAAAATGCTATACATTATAGATGTTTGAAGTGTAAACCACTATTACATAAGAAACTTAAAATATTAACAAAAATCGGCTATCATGCTATCACGAAATTACATAATTATTATAAATTCATGTCATCTTACTACAATCTATGCCTACTATAGATTACCTATTACATGTTATCTTAACTATAGATATAGGTTATCTTACTATTTCTTTCTTTTTTTGTGTGACCATGCTGCGTGGTATGTGGGATCTTAGTTTCCGGACTGGGGATCGAATCCACACCCCCTGATCTTGATGCACACAGTCTTAACTACTGGGCCACCAGGGAAGTCCCCTTACTCATTTATACCTGAGAGGTTGTGCCCTGTTACTAACCTCTCCCCATTTCCCTCCCCCCAGCCCTGACAATCACCATTCTACTCTGTTTCTATGTAATCAGTGTTTTTTTTTCTCTCTTTAGATCCAGTATATAAGTGATCTTATGCAGCATTTGTCTCTCTCTCTGACTTATTTCACTTAGCATAACGCCCTCAAGATCCATACACGCTGTTTCAAATGGCAGATTTTCTTTTTTGAGGCTGAATAATATTCCATGGTGTGTGTGTATACCACGTTTTCTTTATCCATTCATCCAAGCACATAGGTTGTTTATATACTTCGGCTATTCTGAATAATGTTATTGGCTATTATGAAAATGGGTGTACAGATATCTCTTTGAAATAACGATTTTTCTTTCTTTGGATGTATATCCAGAAGTGGGATTGGTGGATCAGATGGTAAGTCTGTTTTTAATTTCTTGAGAACTCTCCACACTGTTTCTGATAGCAGCTGTACCAGTCTCCACCAACAGTGTATGAGGGTCCCCTTTACTCGACATTCTCACCAGCACTTGTTATCACCTGTCTTTTTGATAACAGAAAACAAATGTGAAGTGATAGCTCACTGTGGTTTTGATTTGTGACGATTAGTGATTTGAGCATCTTTTCATGCACCTGCTGGCCATGAGACTATCTTCTCTGGAAAAACGTCTAATCACGTCCCTTTCCCATTTTAAAAACTGGGTTATTTGGCTTCTTGCTATTGAGTTGTGTGAGTTCTTTGTATAATTTGGATGTTAATTATTATTTTTGGATATATGGTTATTGGATATATGGTTTGCAAATATTTTCTTCCATTCCACAGATGACTTTTCATTTTGTTGGTGGTTTCCTTTCCTGTGCAGGAGCCTTTTAGTTGGATATAGTCCCACTTGTTTATTTTTGTTTTTGTTGCCTTTACTTTTGGTGAAAAAAAAAATCATACCCAAGACAAAGGTTAACAGCTTTTTCTATAAAATTTATTCTATAAGTTTTATGGTTTTTCATCTGATACTTAAAGTGTTTAACCCATTTGAGGTGATTTTTGTGTATGATGTAAGACAGGAGTTCAGTGACATTCTTTTGCATGAAGAAGTCTAGTTTTTAGAGCACCATTTTTTGAAGAGGTTGTCTTTTCCCTGGGCTTCTATGGTGGCTCAAATGGTACAGAATCTGCCTGCAACTCCGGAGACATGGGTTCAATCTCTGGGTTGGGAAGATCCCCTGGAGAAGGGAATGGTTACCCATTTCAGTATTCTTGAAAATTCCATGGACAGGGGAGCGTGGCAGACTACAGTCCACAGGGTCACAAAGAGTCAGACATGACTGAGCAACTCAGCACAGCAGAGCATAGGTTTATTTCTGAGCTGTCTATTCTGTTTCTTTGATCTATGTGTCTGTTCTTAATGCCAATACCATGCTGTTTTGATTATAATAGCTTTGTAATATACTGGTGGCCCTTGAACAACAGGAGTCTGAATTTCATGAGTCAACTTCAGCACAGATGTTTTTCAATGGATATGAATTGCAGTAAAATGCAATCTGATCCCTGGTTGGTAGAATCCAAGGCTACTGAACTTTGGATAAAGAGGATGGCTGACTGTAAAGTGACATGTAGCTTTGCAATTGTGTAAAGGGCTGGCACCTTGTGTGTTGTTCAAGGTCAACTGTAGTTTGAAATCAGGATTGATGATGCCTGCAGATTTGTTCTTCTTTCTCAAGATTGCTTTGGCTATTCAGGATCTTTGGTGGTTCCACAGGAGTTTTCGGATTGTTTGTTCTAGTTCTGTGAAAAACGCCATCAGTATTTTGATAGGGATTGCACAGAATCTGTAGATTGCTAGGGTAGTATAAAGTTTAAACAATATCAATTCTTCCAATTCATTTATTTCTCCCTTAATTTCTTTCATCAATGCTTTATAGTTTTCAGTATACAGTTCTTTCACTTCCTTGGTTAAATTTATTCCTATGTATTTTATGTTTTCTGATGCTATTGTTCAAGTAATTGTTTTCTTAATTTCTCTGAAAGATTGTTGCTGTAGAGAAATTGAACTGATTTTTGTATATTGATTTTATATCCTGCAACTTTACTGAATTTGTTTATTGGTTCTAACAATTTTTGGTGGAGTCTTTAGGGTTTTCTATATATAATATCATTTCATCTGCAAACAGACAATTTTGCTTCTTCCTCTTGGACAAAAGTATGATTTAAATGTGCAGGGTGAATTCAAGGAAAGCACAGGGGTGAAAGAGCATGGCACCATACCCACATTACAAGACTAAAAACTTACTGCCACTTCTTCCCAGTTGGTTGCTGGGCACACTGAGTTTTAGGAGCATTTGAAAGAGAAGATTTCATCAGTCATTCAAAGGCATGGATTTTAAATGCAATTACTGTATATAATTAGCTGTTTCATCTCCGGGTGCCAGTGAATTTAGAATTTAATCTCTGATTGCACAAAATAGAATACTAAGCAGCTTACTCTGTCTAAGGGCTGGTAGAGTTGTTTATTGGTGTATGGATAATGCAGCCAAATTCCTTACAGCTACCATAGACAAACATCACAGAGAAAAGGATAGTGTGGGACTCCCCTGGTGGTCCAGCGGGTAAGCCCCTGTGCTTTCAGTGGACAGGGTGTGGGTTTAATCTGTGTTTGGGAGACTAAGACACCACATGGCATACAGCAAAGAAACAAAAAAAGACAAGGATGCAGAAAAGGTACCGGCTCTTAAAAGAGGGTTAGGCTCTTTAAACTTGTGCTGAAGACACTGTTCAGATGTCTTCTTTTGATGAACCTCCCACTGCCTTGCTCATGCAGGGTGGACTCCATCCCCACTCTCACCTCAACACAGCACCTACTAGATTGTTTCCATGTCTGCTTTTCTTACAGGATTATAAGCTTCAGGAGGGCAGAGATCGTGTCTTACTAAACTTCGTGTTTCTGTCATAAAGCACAGTGCCTTGGTATACAATAAATGAATACTTGGATGCTGTTACTGCTAAGTCGCTTCAGTCGTGTCCGACTCTGTGCGACCCCATTGACGACAGCCCACCAGGCTCCCCCGTCCCTGGGATTCTCCAGGCAAGAACACTGGAGTG
>SJYQ01008540.1:0-13581 GCA_006410935.1 Redunca redunca
AAATCAGTCCTGGGTGTTCATTGGAAGGACTGATGTTAAAGCTGAAACTCCAATATTTTGGCCAAATGATGTAAAGAGCAGGCTCATTTGAAAAGACCCTGATGCTGGGAAAGACTGAAGGCAGGAGGAGAAGGGGACAACAGAAGATGAGATGGTTGGATGGCATCACCAACTCAGTGGACATGATTTTGGGTAAACTCTGGGAGTTGGTGATGGACAGGGAGGCCTGGCATGCTGCAGTTCATGGGGTCCCAAAGAGTCGAACACNAACTGAGCAACTGAACTGAACGGAAAGGAGAAAGAAAAGGAAGATGAAGTAATC
Organism: Redunca redunca; assembly: GCA_006410935.1. Classification (NCBI taxonomy): domain Eukaryota; kingdom Metazoa; phylum Chordata; class Mammalia; order Artiodactyla; family Bovidae; genus Redunca; species Redunca redunca. The sequence goes on from SJYQ01008540.1 coordinate 323, forward strand.
ATGAACTCAGGGCTGTACAGCTCCAATAGTTAACTAGATTTAGCTTAGCATATTAAAAATCTCTCGAGCTTGCAAATCCTAGTTCTATAACCAACTGCTCTTTGTTCCTGGAGGAGTTGTTTCTCTTCAGTTCAAAGTCTTCCTCTACACAACTGGGATATTACTACCTTATTTCACAAGAGAGTTAACAGGATGTAATGAGATAATACACCCCCAAAATGCTTGCAGAAACAAAGAGTGGAATGATTTCATCTTCAACTTTATTGCTGTAACTACTTTGGAATTCCAAGTAAATCCCAATGTGTGCCTTTTCATATGTTTAACATTCAAGTGTTGGGTGAAACTGTTATTAATTTTGTTGATTAGCTGTTCTTTGTGGCTTGGAATGTAGGGAATCTCAGCTTTTAGATAATGTGTACCTAAATTTATTTATAACATAGGCATTCACTACATTAGAGAACATAATGATCCCCCATTATTGCAGCTAATTACACCAAGAGCAGAAAACTAATCACAATCAAGACATGCCCTGGACCACTACTCTTCCTTCTCTACCTACTCAAACTCTGAACCAGCAGATCTTTCTGACAATGATTTTTAATCTCTATGTTCCTCTCCAATTCACTTGGAAGACATATCCCTGCTCTTACAGTGGGTACTGGCAAGCTCTAGACAGGGCTTACCTCTCTGAATTCCAACTATCTTACTTGAGATTTAGGGATTTCTGCTGAATGGGTTCCTTATGGGTCAGATTCTGAAAACATTTAAGGTGGAGGCAGACAGAAATCCCTTGGAAGATTTTCATTATTACAGGAAACAGATCCCTTGAGGGATCAAGCATAATTAGGGAATCTCAGGCAAGCTGGCACCCACTACTCTGGGAAGGATGACAGGGAACCTGTGACCTAAGAAAAGGTGCCCCCACAGGACAAAAAGCCTCCTTGAGGTTCAAGTCTAGATACAAAGGGAAAAGGGAAGTCTGCTCAATCTCTGCAGGAGCACCTGACCCTCTCTGACAGCCTAAAATGGTCCCCACTGACATCTGCTAGCGGAAAAGATAAATAAGAGCCTCAAGGGCACCTCATCGGGAAGATCTAGGCTTCCACGTGGGCTCCACGTAAGGTCTCTGAGTGAAGGGGGAAGCTAGGCGGCCCAGCTGCCTGAACTGGGTGCTGGTGCTTTGTTTGCAACAGTGACTGAGCAACAAGCATATATATGAGAACAAAGGAGCTCTCACTCTGAAGTCGACCTGTGCATCACCTTAAAGGCTGGGGAACCTGGACCCAGAGGGGCGGCCTGGGAGCAAAGGTCAATTGTGAGCCCACTGCAGGAAGAGTTTCTTTTTTTTTTCTTTTAAAATGATTTTATTAAAGGTCTTTATAGAGCCACATACAGACTCCAGATCCAGCTGCCAAGCAGACCCTGTCAAGACCAGCTGTAGCAGCAGTGCTGCAGCAGCAGAATCAATGCAAGCAACAGAATGATGAGAGGAACTATTTTCTCCCCTCCAAATGACTTGTGGAAAAGGACTGTCTCGTTGACCTTAGGGAATCCTCCAGGTTCTTGGAAAATTCAAGCAGAAGCGTATAGAAAGGCAAGTCCTCAAGGGAAAACAGGATTTGCTGCTAAACTAAGTATTTCAAGACCCAAAGAACTAGTTAGAAACATCACAACTGTGACACTGTTCATATGCTGTACTGAGAAGTCACACTCGGAATGAAATGGCTAATGTCAAGCTTTCTAAAGATCAAGGTCTACATGTCCTGAGATAAAGCACCCCAACCCACAGCCAAGAGTAACTAATTGGCCTTTGCTTGGCTTTCAGCTCTTGAGGGGAAACATCTCACCACCATTCTCCAAACTGCCTGCACCAAACTGGAACTCTCACTGGTCACATAGCAAGTAACAGTTAAAATTATTTTTGGCTGCAGTTTAGTGAGAACTAGCATTTTAATGTGAACACTTACATATTAAACCCACTAATAACAGCATATTCTTCTACAGTCCATCCAAAAACATCTTGAGAAAAGATGTCAGCACCTTGCTGAAGGAGAAGTCTGACAACATTTGCTGATTCATACTTGACAGCTAGCATGAGGGCTGTTCTAAAACAACAGAGAGATGACTTCAGCCTCAGGAAGTTGAGTTGACTTCCTTAAACAGGAAGTTTAATTTGATATGCTTCACCAAGCGAAAGCCTTGCCCTTTCATGAAGAACTGACCATTTACAGGCTCAAGTGTTCATCTTTGCAAATTACCTCCAAGGCTAAAATTAAGGGACGGAAAAGAAGCCTCCTGTCCCACTGGGATGCCAGGTAGGAGCACTTACTATTTCAAAAGTCCCTGATGGGGACTTCCCTGGTGGGCCAGTGGATAAGATTCCAGGCTCCCAATGCAGGGGGCCTAGGTTCCATCCTTGGTCAGGGAACTTGATCCCATATGCTGCAACTAAGAGGTCCCACAACTAGGACCCCACGCAGCCAAATAAATAAATGCTTTTTAAAAATAATAATAAAGTCCTTGATGGACAAGAAATGACACTGAGGTCACTTATCTGAGGCAAGTGACTATTTAAGGGATAAATTCCCCATTTCCTCCTCGGTCTGATATATTCAGCTTCAAAGTCAGCTAGAGGTTGGGTTAAGGAAAGACTACTTGCAGGTTTAAGTCAAAAATATTGATGATAATAATGGGAATAAACATAGTCATGGTGGCAGGTAATGATGTGGACAAGCCTGTGCAGGCATTAAAAATGAAATACTACATATAAAATCTTTCTTACACACAGGTATGTTTGAAAGATGCATTACTATTTGCCTTTTTTATCAGGAAACTTATTTGCTGGTGATAACCCTAATCGGTAGGAAACCTAGGAATTGAACCTAGCCTGACTCTAAAGCCCATCATTTTCATCTGTATCGTCCACCTCTGACTTGTCTTTGTTAAAGGAACTATTTATCCGATCAAAGCTATCTTTCTTCCTTCTACCTGCATTAAAAATGAAAATATCAAAATGCACTAAAATGAGAAAGGATAAAACCTGACGAGCCCACAGGATCTGGTGACAGTGAGTAATAATCAGCTTTTTGTGGCTGTTGTTATTTAGTCACTATGTTGTATCTGACTCTTTTGCAACCTAGTAACATCAGCATTCTTCAAACAAAGTAATTTAAAACAAAGAGTTATCCAAAAGACAAAATCAAGTCTTTTAGGTTTACTATGCATCTTATAAAAATATATACCTACAAAGTAGAGGTTGAAGAATTCTTTTAACAGAATTAAGAAACTCGATATTGTCATGAGGTAAACTAAAAAGCAGAATCCATATTTCACAAAGCTAATAAAACTAATTTGAAATCCCTCAGCTATTACAAGATCAACCAACCAAACAAAAAGAGGTTGCATATGACATCAGTCATTATTATAAAGGAATATGAAACCTGCTATACATTCCTGCTATATACTGTTCATGATTCCCAGTCAGAATAATTGATTTTCTACCTAAGTGATGATGTGCTGATCACAAATGAATCCTCTTATTCATTTAATCTTGATATTACCATCCTAGAACAGCACTAAGGGTTTTAAAAATAAAAAGAACAACAGTACCTTTTCATCTTATCAACCGCATGTATATTCGCTTCTTTCTTTACTAAAAACTCCACCATTTGCCCTCTCCTTTCACATATCGCAAGTAACAGTGGTGTCAGGTCATCCTGTAAAACAGGGGAAACCATTTCTAATGTACACAGTTAACCTATTTCTAAACTGAAATTAAAATCATGCAATAGATTCTCTGATCTTAAGAATAAAAGTCAGAAAGTAAATGAAAGAGAGCCCCCTCCTCACTCCCCTGTGCACCTTCTTTCTCTTTAATATGCTCCTCCTCTGGGCATTCCCTGGTGGTCCAGTGGCTAAGTGTCAAGCTCCCAAAGCAAGGGGTGTGGGTATCATTTAGCTACTGTATCAACTGCATATTTTAGGGACAATGCTAAGGCAGAAATATACAATACTATCTGTAGCATGTATAACCTATCCGAGGATGACCATGAGTAAACTCAAAAGGTTTACAGACATTCCAGTGGGAATATTACTCTCTACATGAACATGCTAAGAGAGAACCTTTTTTTTTTTTTTTTTCCAAAAAATCAACTGTTGGAACCCTGTTTTACTGCTTTCCTGGAATTTAATCTTACTCATTCTCTTTTCCTTGCTTGCTCTTTCCACCGCCCTTCCTTAAGTTAGACTTTCTGGCTGAGAGGTCAGCATTAGCTAGATACTAACTGCATGCAGAATGAGTGCCCTCCCCACCTACCTTATCTTCAAAGACCCTTCTTGATGACTCTCATGTGATTACCTCCAGACAACCAGGAGGAAGCTTCCAAAATCCTAGAATTCTGGTGTCTGTCTTGCTTTACTGCTCTTAGTTAAAGATTGCAGCATAAAATTACCAATAAATACATGCTCAACATTTTCTCGGGGAGTTGCTCTTCCACCAGCTCACCCTGCACTGTCTCTTATAATCTTGTGTGTTTGAGAGAGTTATTCAGTGTGAAACTGCCACAACCAACTTAACAATTCTAATTTGAAAAATTCAATCCCTTTCTTAAGAGATTTTTTTAAAATATGAAATCAATTATAGATTAATTAGACTGTCTTTAAAAACCTTCAAATATTTATCAAAATAAACTATCAATCAAAAATTGGAAACTCAAATGCTTATAGATGGAAAGCTGATGACCTGAGTAAGTGAAAAAGCCAGGTGAGACCAGTAACCCCAAAAACACATGTCCCACACAGAAGGGGTGGCCTCTGCACGCAGACCAAACAGTAGGATGGGCTCAAGGGAGTCTAGATTTGGTCCTTGGAGAAGCCTGAACTTCTGCATGAGCCTCCTAAATTTGAAATGTTGACTCAGTGTGTGGAGGTAAACTAAACATATCCAAGGGCCATGTTTGGTCTATGGCCTACTTTTGGCTTTATGTTCGCTGTTTCCAAACAGGTGGGTATAAAGCAAATATTTGTATGTGAAACCTTTCCTTTCTTTAGTATCATATGTTTCACAAAAAGTGTGGGTCCCAATATGTAATAAATATGGCTATCAAGACTCATAATTCAAGTAAACATAAAGTCTTTTAAAAAGACTCATAATTCACAGTCAAGAATGTTTCCACTGCCTGTTGAAACTACAGTCTATCTCTAGAATTCTTCTAGATTGTTAATAAAATGGATCATGGGTTACCAAGCCTGCTGAAAATAAATGCTTAAAACAATTCTCCTCTGTACTGTTACTAACTTCCTGGTTTTAAAGCTCTCATCTGCTTATGCCAGGGATCAGCAATTCTAACAGACACACTGCAAGAGTCTGTCCTGCAGCTGACACCAAAAAAGGCTCATGAGTTACTATTACTGCAGTCAGGAAAACCTTGTTGGTAACAAACATCTGTTGACCTAATGACCTGGATGATAAGTGAAGGTGCAAAATCCTTAAAGGGTCAGACTCTACAGACAAAGTGATTCGCCATGAGCAAATCGCTAGACTCTCGGAGTGTCACTGAATGATGAGTGGTTGGAAGGAAAAGCAGTTATTGTTCAAGCCCATAGATACTGCCAAAGATACTCCTTTTAATGTCTCAAACACGGGGGCAGAGAAAAAGTCAGGCTAATATTGTTGGAAAGGAGGGAGCTGATGGAAGTAGCTAGCACTGATNTATCAATCAAAAATTGGAAACTCAAATGCTTATAGATGGAAAGCTGATGACCTGAGTAAGTGAAAAAGCCAGGTGAGACCAGTAACCCCAAAAACACATGTCCCACACAGAACGGGTGGCCTCTGCACGCAGACCAAACAGTAGGATGGGCTCAAGGGAGTCTAGATTTGGTCCTTGGAGAAGCCTGAACTTCTGCATGAGCCTCCTAAATTTGAAATGTTGACTCAGTGTGTGGAGGTAAACTAAACATATCCAAGGGCCATGTTTGGTCTATGGCCCACTTTTGGCTTTATGTTTGCTGTTTCCAAACAGGTGGGTATAAAGCAAATATTTGTATGTGAAACCTTTCTTTTCTTTAGTGTCATATGTTTCACAAAAAGTGTGGGTCCCAATATGTAATAAATATGGCTATTAAGACTCATAATTCAAGTAAACATAAAGTCTTTTAAAAAGACTCATAATTCACAGTCAAGAATGTTTCCACTGCCTGTTGAAACTACAGTCTATCTCTAGAATTCTTCTAGATTGTTAATAAAATGGATCATGGGTTACTAAGCCTGCTGAAAATAAATGCTTAAAACAATTCTCCTCTGTGCTGTTACTAACTTCACGGGTTTTAAAGCTCTCATCTGCTTATGCCAGGGATCAGCAATTCTAACAGACACACTGCAAGAGTCTGTCCTGCAGCTGACACCAAAAAAGGCTCATGAGTTACTATTACTGCAGTCAGGAAAACCCTGTTGGTAACAAACATCTGTTGACCTAATGACCTGGACGATAAGTGAAGGTGCAAAATCCTTAAAGGGTCAGACTCTACAAATGAAGTGACTTCGCCATGAGCAAATTGCTAAAGACTCTCAGAGCGTCACTGAATGATGAGTGTTTGGAACGAAAATGAGTTATTGTTCAAGCCCATAGATACTGCCAAAGATATTCCTTTTAATGTCTCAAACACAAGGGCAGAGAAAAAGTCAGGCTAATATTGTTGGAAAGGAGGGAGCTGATGGAAGTAGCTAGCATTGATCAAACTCCAACACTTCAGGAGACTACTTTCTTTTGTGAAGGGTGCATTTAGAAATTACATGTATTCACTCCATAGTTATTCATCAAGGATTGGATCAGAATCTCAAGGGAATAGTTCTAAATACACATGCCCAAGCATTCCTCAATTTACTCAGTCAAAATCTACAGCAAACAGCCTAGGCTAATACATTTTAAAAATAAGTTTTCCCAACTAACTGTGGTTCACTAGCAGAATATAGCTGAGAATTAGTGCAGCAACCACTCCAGTCTCATCTCTTACTCACACGGCCAATTCTTTCTCTTACATGAAGGTTTGAATAAAAAAGAAAAGTGTAAGAGGTGAGAGTCATCAAAACTGCAATTTTTTAAATTTTACTGGGTAAACAGTGGTAGAACAGGGACTAGTAAACCCAAAAGGCAACCTGATCTCATTATTTATAAACCCTTACTTCCTTCCCATCAAGACATTCTAGATGGGAGAGCGGAGTCTAGACTCTTATCTAAGTGGATGGTTCTGCCAGAATAGGGTAATATCAGGTAGTTATTTGCTCTTCTCTCTTAATTCCCACTTAATCACCACCTGTTCACTGTCAGTCTGTTTGGATCAGAGTCTTCTTAAAACTGGCACCTAGGCAAGTTTACAATTCACTCACACTCTTTTTCAAAACAACAACTATTACCCCTGAAAACTGAAAAGCATATAAGAAATATATAAACTGAAGGGAATAAAAAGCACAAAACAAAATCTTGGGACTTCCACGGTGGTCCCGTGGCTAGGTCTCAGTGCTCCCAGAAAGAGGGCCTGGGTTCAACCCCTGGTCAGGAAACTAGATCCTACATGCTGAAACTAAGCCCAGCTCAGCCAAATAAATATTAAAATAAATAAATCCTCTTCTTGGCATTTCTCATCTGCCAAAACTACAGCTTGGCTTGCACTTTTCACTTGCTTGCTCCTTTTCTTTTTTTTTACCCTCTTAAGACCTGGGCAATGAGAGAGAAACTGTGTTTATATAAACAATTTTTCATAAAATGGGAATTTGTGAACAGCAGCAAGATTTCTAATATGTTGTAAAATGCTTTCGTTATGTTTGAATTTCAAGACAAAGTCTACTGAGGCAAATTTTGCTTTACTGTTATTTTAGACTGATTACCAAAAAAAAAAAAAAAAAAACCTTAAGTGGGGGAAGATATTTGGAAAATGTTTTACCTTTAACAAGTGCAGTGTTATCACGAATATCAGCCATAAACACATAAAGGAATGCTTTACTCTATAATGCTTGAGAAATATCATGATTTAAAGTGAAATCATAGACAATTTGGTTCCTTCAAAATACTTTGACACAGGGAAGGCTGGAGCTTCCAAAGATGAAAAACTGAGCCCACCTGTGAGAGTGGAGGGACTTCCTGGTGGGGCTGCAGCTGCAGGACATCATGTGTGTCCTGGAGAAAGCTAGAGGGGCGGCTTTGCCACCACCAGCTCCGCACGCACAGCTGCAACCCCACCGAGCAGCTCCCCGGGGCTGAGCGCGGGAGACCCCGAGATGTACATCGCAAACCAAGCGGTCACCAGCACAAGTGAACGCCCTTGCTGGGTGTCAAACATGACCTGACCCTCTTGGCTGGATCTCAGAACCGGGGTCCCGGGGGGCTCAGGGCTCTAGGCCTGCTGCCTCCCAGGCCCACTTGCACTCACCCAGCTCCCCCTCATGGGCACTGGGTCTCCTTCCTCCTCCCACCCACCCCCAGGGGCACCCATTCCCTGAGCCCCTGGAAGCAGCCACTCCTCACATCACTTCACTCCCCCCAGGTCTTCATCATTTGTGGGCTCTGAGCCTACCACTCACTCTCCGGCACATTCTGACGGGAAATCTTCCTTCTGGGGTAGAAGGCTGGCTGGGAGACAAAGCTTTGCCCTCTCTGTGGGCTCCAACATTTTTCCCCACCCCCTGCAGTGGCTTTGGAGTTGTTTCCATGGTAATAGGGCTTGATGGATACTATTCAGTTTACCTATTTACGTAGTTAGAAATAAAACACTTCTAGTTTAAAAAAATGCTTTGCAAATATTTTGTAAATAAAGTTAGTTGAGATATACCTTGTTCCTGGCTTCTATATTGGCGTCGCAGGAAAGCAGCTTTGCTGCGAGTGATATATTCTAGCAAAAGACAGCGTAGTGGAGAGCGGTGGTCCCACCGACGTCCATGACATTTGGGTCGGCACCATGCTCCAGCAGAAGAGTCGCACACTCCTCTTCTTGGCATTCTACGGCCTGTCAGTGTTGCACCAAGAAACAGAGTGTAAATTCTAGGAATTCAAAGTAGACGGCCCACAAGCTTCACCGGTCTGCTATATCTAAATGAGACGAATTCACTTTAGTCTCAGTAGTTAAATCACATCCACCTCATGTGGTTCGCTGCCCCATACCTTCATCAGCGCTGCCCTGTTTTCACTGTCACAGAGGTTAAGCAGGCATTTTCTCTCCAGGAGCAGAGTGACCACCGCTGAATGGCCATTGGCACAGGCCAAGTGGAGGGCAGTCCTATGAAAGCAAGAGGAGTTTTCAGGAAACTGTAGTGTTACTGTTTCAAAACAAACAATTGTTCTTGTGATTGAAAACATTCAATAGCATGCTATTCTTATTGTTCTAAAACAAATATTTTATTTCCTTCTGGAGAAAGAACATTATATATTAGCTTTAGCTCTTCTTACAACAGTAATGAAAGAACAATTTACTTGAAATGAATGACCATGACCTTGAGATTCAGCTCAACTTGGGTTTGAATTTGACTTTCACTCTGTCACTTAGCTGTTGCTCAGCCTCTCTGTGCCTCAATTTCCTCAACAACAAAATGGAGAGAGAGAAGTAGTTCTCTCACAGGACAGCACTGTGATGCTTAAATGAGATCCATGCAAAGAGTTTAGAACCATTCCTGGCACAGGTAACAGCTCAGCAACTGTTAGGTAATATAATCATACTTATTATTATTACTACTATTTTACAAGGACAACATCTCAATGAAGTCAAAGGATATCATACCTCCTTTGCAGATACATTTTGAGGATTAGAGACAACACTGTACTTCAATGATTCTAATATGTTCATTTTCTGACATTTTAAGGTCTCTGACATTGGAACAAAATGTATAATTCACAATGTCTGTACAACTATAATTGGTAGCATTTTTGTTTGCTCATTTTTCATTTTTCCTGTTGACCTAATTACCATAAGGTCTTTCTGTCTAAGATTGCTTCTTTTTAATTAAAATATAAGATGATGTATATTACATATTATTATATATTACAGGTACACAACATAGTGATTCACAATTTTTATAGGTCATACTCCATTTAAAATTATTATATGACATTTGCTATATTCCTCATGTTGTACAATATATCCCAGTAGCTGGCANTTCACTCCCCCCAGGCCTTCATCATCTGTGGGCTCTGAGCCTACCACCCACTCTCCGGCACGTTCTGATGGGAAAACTTCTGGGGTAGACGGCTGGCTGGGAGACAAAGCTTTGCCCTCTGTGGGCTCCAACATTTTTCCCAACCCCCTGCAGTGGCTTTGGAGTTGTTTCCATGGTAACAGGGCTTGATGGACACTATTCAGTTTACCTATTTACGTAGTTAGAAATAAAACACTTCTAGTTTAAAAAAATGCTTTGCAAATATTTTGTAAATAAAGTTAGTTGAGATATACCTTGTTCCTGGCTTCTATATTGGCGTCGCAGGAAAGCAGCTTTGCTGCGAGTGATATATTCTAGCAAAAGACAGCGTAGTGGAGAGCGGTGTTCCCACCAACGTCCATGACATTTGGGTCGGCACCATGCTCCAGCAGAAGAGTCGCACACTCCTCTTCTTGGCATTCTACGGCCTGTCAGTGTTGCACCAAGAAACAGAGTGTAAATTCTAGGAATTCAAAGTAGACGGCCCACAAGCTTCACCGGTCTGCTATATCTAAATGAGACGAATTCACTTTAGTCTCAGTAGTTAAATCACATCCACCTCGTGTGGACACGGTTCACTGCCCCATACCTTCATCAGCGCTGTCCTGTTTTCATTGTCACAGAGGTTAAGCAGGCATTTTCTCTCCAGGAGCAGAGTTACCACCGCTGAATAGCCATTGGCACAGGCCAAGTGGAGGGCAGTCCTATGAAAGCAAGAGGAGTTTTCAGGAAACTGTAGTGTTACTGTTTCAAAACAAACAATTGTTCTTGTGATTGAAAACATTCAATAGCATGCTATTCTTATTGTTCTAAAACAAATATTTTATTTCCTTCTGGAGAAAGAACATTATATATTAGCTTTAGCTCTTCTTACAACAGTAATGAAAGAACAATTTACTTGAAATGAATGACCATGACCTTGAGATTCAGCTCAACTTGGGTTTGAATTTGACTTTCACTCTGTCACTTAGCTGTTGCTCAGCCTCTCTGTGCCTCAATTTCCTCAACAACAAAATGGAGAGAGAGAAGTAGTTCTCTCACAGGACAGCACTGTGATGCTTAAATGAGATCCATGCAAAGAGTTTAGAACCATTCCTGGCACAGGTAACAGCTCAGCAACTGTTAGGTAATATAATCATACTTATTATTATTACTACTATTTTACAAGGACAACATCTCAATGAAGTCAAAGGATATCATACCTCCTTTGCAGATACATTTTGAGGATTAGAGACAACACTGTACTTCAATGATTCTAATATGTTCATTTTCTGACATTTTAAGGTCTCTGACATTGGAACAAAATGTATAATTCACAATGTCTGTACAACTATAATTGGTAGCATTTTTGTTTGCTCATTTTTCATTTTTCCTGTTGACCTAATTGCCATAAGGTCTTTCTGTCTAAGATTGCTTCTTTTTAATTAAAATATAAGATGATGTATATTACATATTATTATATATTACAGGTACACAACATAGTGATTCACAATTTTTATAGGTCATACTCCATTTAAAATTATTATATGACATTTGCTATATTCCTCATGTTGTACAATATATCCCAGTAGCTGGCAGGATTTTAGTTCCCNTTGTACAATATATCCCAGTAGCTGGCAGGATTTTAGTTCCCCCACCAGGTATCGAACCCTGGGCCCACAGCAGCAGGTCTTAACCCCTGGATGACCAAGGAACTCCCTAGATTCCCTTGACTTCTGAAAAGGCTGAAAGTTGTCAGAAAATATCAATCCTCAAAAAAAATTCTAAAAAAGAAATTGAAAGTGAGAAATCATTTTTATCTGTGCCACATTCCTATTAGTGCCAAAAAGACAAGCCCTGTCTGCTAATCCGACTTGCCTATAGACAGCTTGATCTACAGAGAGTTTAAATTGTTTGTATTGTTAAAATGTTAAATCAACATCCATATTTCTTTTCTTTTGTTTCTTTGTGTGTGTGTGTGTATGCCAAAATCCAGGAAACTCCAGAATTCTTACTTTTGAAATCATTCTTAGAAACGTCTTTGGGCTGGGAGGGAGGCTCACAAGGAAGGGGATATATGTATACTTACAAATGATCTATGATGTTATACAGCAGAACACAACACAACATTGTAAAGCAATTATTCTCCAATTAAAAAAAAATAAGGTTAGGAAACAGCAGAAATAGAAAAAACAGGTCTTTGTCAGCAGATAAAAAATGTATAAATAGGAATCTGAGTTTTATTCTGCTACTTTTCTCACTGTGCATATTTGAAATGTTTGATCCATACTCTACCTGAAACTTTTTGGTGAGATAAAAATTGAGTTACTTTTCTCTTTTACCAGGTTATTTCTCCACCATCTACACACAGTTTATCATTTCTCACAGAAAAGGTCATCATTTTCAAGTTCTAAAGTTTTACATACATTTGGGTGTTTGGGCATTCTGTTCCATTCATTTATCTATCTTTTCAGTCGTTAGTAAATGAACACTTTGTGGGCACTTACAGAACATTTTGATATCTAGAAGGGCAAATCTTCGTCTACTATACAAAACTTTTAATTTCATCACAACAATTAAAGACAGCATATGTAACCCAAAATCTTTAAAACTATGAAATGTTGATTTGCTTTAAATATAAAAAGACCATACATCCTAAGAAAATGTCTTCCTATGCAAGGACACAGCCAGCTTCCAAATTCAAAGCTGTCTTCTAAGGTCCTTCATCAAAGAACATATATACCTAAGTGAACACGGATATAAAATGGATATTGAATTGTATCTGAAGAATTTTTAATCCACAAGTTGATTTGGCATGGGAATTATTTTGCTCACTATGCAGTTTTCTGTAATATATAACCTTACGGTATAAAAAATATATACATTTAAAATAAGATACTGACAACATCAGAAATCTCTCCACTGCCATGATCCACAATAGGCAATCCATGAAGTGCTTTCATAAATCACATGAGAAAAAATGTAAGAGCCAGAAGGTTCAGAAGATTTCTTGAAGGCTATATAACTTGAGAGCTTTACTCATGAGTACGTCATGCTAACCCATGCAAATAAAAAGCGGGAGGGAGAAAGGAAAAAC
>SJYQ01008541.1:7600-24875 GCA_006410935.1 Redunca redunca
GAGCCAAAGCAAAAACAATACCCAGCTGTGGATGTGACTAGTGACAGAAACAAGGTCCGATGCTGTAAAGAGCAATATAGCATAGGAACCTGGAATGTCAGGTCCATGAATCAAGGCAAATTGGAAGTCGTCAAACAGGAGATGGCAAAGGTGAACGTTGACATTCTAGGAATCAGTGAACTAAAATGGACTGGAATGGGTGAATTTAACTCATATGACCATTATATCTACTACTGTGGGCAGGAATCCCTCAGAAGAAATGGAATAGCCATCATGGTCAACGAAAGAGTCTGAAATGCAGTACTTAGATGCAATCTCAAAAATGACAAAACGATCTCTGTTCGTCTCCAAGGCAAACGATTCAATATTACAGTTATCCAAGTCTATGCCCCAACCAGTAACACTGAAGAAGCTGAAGTTGAACAGTTCTATGAACTGTTCTATGAAAAGTTCTATGAACTTTTCGAACTAACACCCAAAAAAGATGTCCTTTTTATTATAGGGGACAGATATGCAAAAGTAGGAAGTTAAGAAACACCTGGAGTAACAGGCAAATTTGGCCTTGGAATGCAGAATGAAGCAGGGAAAAGACTAATAGAGCTTTGCCAAGAAAATTCACTGGTCATAGCAAACACCCTCTTTAACAACACAAGGGAAGACTCTACACATGGACAACACCAGATGGTCAGCACTGAAATCAGATTGATTATATTCTTTGCAGCCAAAGATGGAGAAGGTCTATACAGTGGACAAAAACGAGACCAGGAGCTGACTGTGGCTCAGATCATGAACTCCTTATTGCCAAATTCAGACTGAAATTGAAGAAAGTAGGGAAAACCGCTGGGCCATTCAGGTATGACCTAAATCAAATCCATAGGTGTGAGTGGGGTATTAAAGTCTCCGACTATTATTGTGTTATTGTTCATTTCTGTTTTCATACTTGTTAGCATTTAGCATTTGTCTTACATAGTTCGGTGCTCCTATGTTGGGTACATATATATTTATAATTGTTATATTTTCTTCCTGAATTGATCCTTTGATCATTATGTAGTATCCTTCTTTGTCTCTTTTCACAGCCTTTGTTTTAAAGTCTATTTTATCTGATATGAGTATTGCTACTCCTGCTTTCTTTTGGTCTCTATTCGCTTGGAATATCTTTTTCCAGCCCTTCACTTTCCATTTGTATATTTCCCTTGTTTTGAGGTGGGTCTCTTGTAGACAACATATATAGGGGTCTTGTTTTTGTATCCATTCATCCAGTCTTTGTCTTTTGGTTGGGGCATTCAACACATTTACATTTAAGGTAATTATTTAGTATGATCCCATTGTCATTTACTTTATTTTTTGGGTTTGGGTTTATACACCCTTTTTGTGTTTCCTGTCTTGAGAATATCCTTTAGCATTTGTTGGAGAGCTGGTTTGGTGGTGCTGAATTCTCTCAGCTTTTGCTTGTCTGTAAAGCTTTTGATTTCTCCTTCATATTTGAATGAGATCCTTGCTGGGTACAGTAATCTGGACTGTAGATTATTTTCTTTCATCACTTTAAGTATGTCCTGCCATTCCTTCCTGGCCTGAAGAGTTTCTATTGAAAGATCAGCTATTATCCTTATGGGAACCCCCTTGTGTGTTATTTGTTGTTTTTCCCTTGCTGCTTTTAATATTTGTTCTTTGTGTTTGATCTTTGTTAATTTGATTAATATGTGTTTTGGGGTGTTTCACCTTGGCTTTATACTGTTTGGGACTCTCTGGGTTTCTTGGACTTGGGTGATTATTTCCTTCCCCATTTTAGGGAAGTTTTCAACTATTATCTCCTCAAGGATTTTCTCATGGTCTTTCTTTTTGTCTTCTTCTTCTGGGACTCCTAAAATTTTAATGTTGGAGCGTTTCATATTGTCCTGGAGGTCTCTGAGATTGTCATTTCTTTTAATTTGTTTTTCTTTTTTCCTTTCTGTTTCATTTATTTCTACCATTCTATCTTCTGTTTCACTAATCCTATCTTCTGCCTCCATTATTCTACTATTTGTTGTCTCCAGAGTGTTTCTGATCTCATTTATTGCATTATTCATTATATATTGGCTCTTTTTTATTTCTTCTAGGTCCTTGTTAACTCTTTCTTGCATCTTATCAATCCTTGTCTCCAGACTATTTATCTGTGATTCCGTTTTGATTTCAAGATTTTGGATCATTTTCACTATCATTATTTGGAATTCTTTATCAGGTAGATTCCCTATCTCTTCCTCTTTTGTTTGGTTTGGTGGACATGTCTCCTGTTCCTTTACCTGCTGAGTATTCCTCTGTCTCTTCATCTTGTTTATATTGCTGCGTTTGGGATAGCCTTTCTGCATTCTAGCATTTTGTGGAATTCTCTTTACTATGGAGTTTCCTGGCTGTGGGTGGGGTTGTGTCAGTGGCTTGTCAAGGTTTCTTGGTTAGGGAAGCTTGTGTCAGTGTTCTGGTGGGTGGAGCTAGAATTCTTCTCTCTGGAGTGCAATGAAGTGCTTAGTAAGGGGTTATGAGATGTCAATGGTTTTGGAGTAACTTTGAGCTGCCTTATATTGAAGCTCAGGGGTGTGATCCTGTGTTGCTGGAGAATTTGCATGGTATGTCTTTCTCTGGAACTTGTTGGCCCTTGGGTAGTGCTTGGTTTCAGTGTAGGTGTGGAGGCATTTGATGAGCTCCTATCGATTAATGTTTCCTGGAGTCAGGAGTTCTCTGATGTTTCAGGATTTGGACTTAAACATCCTGCTTCTGGTTTTCAGTTTTATTTTTACAGTAGTCTCAAGACTTCTCCTTCTATACATCACCGTTGATAAAACATCTAGGTTAAAGATGAAAAGATTCTCCACATTGAGGGACACCCAAAGAGGTTCACAGAGTTACACGGAGAAGAGAAGGGGGGAGAGTTAGAGGTGACCCGAATGAGATGAGGTGGAATCAAAAGAGGAGAGAGCAAGCTAGCCAGTAATCACTTCCTTATGTGTGCTCCATAGTCTGGACTGCTCAGAGATGTTCACGGAGTTATACAGAGAAAAGGAGAGGGAGGAAGGAGACAGAGGTAGCCAGGAAGATAGAGGGGAATGAAAAAGAGAAAGACAGATCCAGCCAGTAATCAGTTCCCTTAGTGTTCTCCATTGTCTGGAACACATAGAGATTCACAGAGTTGGGTAGAGAAGAGAAGGGGCAGGGAGGAGACAGAGGCGACCTGGTGGAGAAAAAGGAGAGTCCAAAGGGAGAGAGAGCAGTCAAGCCAGTAATCTCACTCTCAAGTAAAAATGGGTACTGAAGATTGGGTTTTTGAAGGTACAAAATTGATAACAAATACCAGAAAGCAAAGATTAAAAATCTAGAGTAGAGGTTCGATTTTCAAAAATACAATAGTAAAGAAAAGAAGAANTTGGTCTGGCTTATATTTCTCAAGATCTATAGGCCCCTTCCTATGTAGTTGGTACTAATGACAGGGTTTTAATCTATTGCACCCGTCACTTCCAAGGCGGTTCCCTTTGTTTTAGCTTCTTATGTTTGCTGGTCGGTCTCTTCAGTGTCTGATTTCCGCCCTGACACAAGGGGGGTGGTGGTGGACAGTATTTTTTAGGCTCACTTGTTCAGTCCTGCTGTGGGGAGGGAGGGATGATGCAAACAAACAACACTGGCGTGTGCTCACAGTGTCTCAGCCATGCTGGGCCTTTCCCTGCTCACAGCACACACAGTTCAGGTTCTAGGTTGCTCTGCCGGAACTGTCTGAGGCCAGCCCTGGGCTGCATGCACCTCCCAGGTCTAAGCTGCTCAGGCTCAGGCACTCAGGTAGTCCTCAGAGGTGCAGACTTGGTTGGGCCTGCGTTTTGTGCCCTTCCCAGGTCCGAGTAGCTCAGGTGTTTGGCAAGTGCGATTGCTGTGACTTATTGCCTCTCCCTGCTGCTTAGTTTTCTGTGTGTGCAACTGGTGCACCTTCTCAGGAGGATGATGACTGTCCAGAACCCCAAGAAGTCTTAGTTAACAAAGAAGCCTGTTTGTAGTTTGGTAGTTAATGTCTCTCTGGGGCTGCTATTGCCCCCTTCTGGCCCTTCCAGCTCTGCCTGCCTGTCACTGGAGGGGGATGGTCTGCAGCCGGCTAATTCTGTTCCGTCCTTTGTTCTGTGTGTCGTCCTGGTGGAGTCTTATGTTAGAGCTTTTCGCATGGTAGCTAACCCACAGTCTGGTTTGCTAGCCCAAGTTAGTTCACTCTGGTTACACTTGGGGCATTCAGGCCTGATCCTTAAAAAGCAATGCAGCCTGTGCCTCCCTGCCCAGCCCCCGCTTGCTAGTGGTGGATGCAGGCATCTGCGCTGCTTCTCCACTGGGGGAGTTACCATTGGGCTCATAATCTGTGGGTTTTATTATATATTTAGTTTTCCTCCCTGTTATGTTGCCCTATATGCTTCCAAGGCTCGCCACTGACTCGGCAGTGATAATGTTTCCTGGTGTTTGGAAACTTCTCTCTTTTTAAGACTCCCTTCCCAGGATGGAGCTCCCTCTCCACCTCTTTTGTCGCTTTTTTTGTCTTTTATATTTTTTCCTACCTGTTTTCAAAGACAATTATCTGTTTTCTGCATGCCTGATGTCCTCTGCTGGCATTCAGAAGTTGTTTTGTGACATTTACTCAGCATTGAAATGTTCTTTTGATGAATTTGTGGGGGAGAAAGTGGTCTCCCCGTCCTATTCCTCCACCATCTTAGGACCGCCCCCCTACTTACATCTTTAATTTCAACAACATTTTGAAGTTTATAACTTACAAGTCTTGGACATCTTTCATTAATATATTCCTAAATATTTTATTCTTTTGATGCTGTGGTAAATAAAACTGTTTTCTTAATATTTTAATCTTATTTTTGGATTGTTCATTGATAATGTACCATGTGAATTTTCTTCCTGGGTTTCACTGGTGGCTCAGGTGGTAAAGAGTCTGCCTGCAGTGTGGGAGACCTGGGTCAGGAAGATCCCCTGGAGAAGGAAATGGCAACCCACTCCAGCATTCTTGCCTGAAAAATTCTATGGAAAGAGGAGCCTGGCAGGCTTCAGTCTATGGGGTTGCAAAGAGTCAGACACGACTGAGTGACTTCACTCACATATGAATTTTATTAATTTCTTTATTGGCTCTATAGGATTTTTAGTGGAATCTTTAGGACTTTCTTTGTAGAGTATCATATCACATGTGAGAATAGATAGTTTTACTTGCTCGTATCCAGTCTGGGTGACTTGTGTTCCTTTCTTCTCATCCACATCAACTTCCAGTACACACTGGAGACTGCAGGAGAGCCCTTTCCTCCTTCAGTGTCCACCAGCACCTCTGCTGAAAAGCAGAGCATTGACACCACTGTGGGGGAGAAATTCTCGGTGGAACTCTATTGCTTATCACAGATCATATACTGGAGGGTGTATTTAGAGATGAGAATCAATAAACTAGTAACTGACTCCCACAAGTAAAATCCACAAGTCTTCCTTTAGGTAGTGCAGACGTGAAACAAATACTTGAAGAACATGTACAGTTGCCTAATATATTCCAATTTTTAATTTTTACAACCCTTAAAAGATGAGCACACATAGTCCCATTTTATGCTTATGGAAATGGAAGCACAGAAGTACTACAATTATTGTTTCAAAGTCATATGCATCAGGCAGAGATGACATTTTTTCAGTTTGGGACCCAACTGAGTTCTTGTATAATCATATCTTCTTCAGTCAATACTTGTTACAAAAACTAAATGTTTTCAGAAGGTTCCAATTTAGTAGAGGAACGAAGTAAAAATCCCAAACCTGATGGCAAAAGGATATGAACAGCCCTTTTTAATTGCCAATATCAAGCAAGAAATCCAGTGAGCAATGTGACAAATAAAACAACTCGTTCACTGTACTGAGTCATGTTTTACTTTTAGAACTGATGGAATATAACTGAAGAGATTTTCTGGGTGTCATACTGAATTTATCATTTGAGCCAATTTTAATAAATTAGAGCTGCAAACAAAAACAGATGGACAATTCTCCACTCATTTATGCTGCAATGGGAAAATGTGAAAAGTATGACATCACATAAAATAAGAGATGCTCAGCCTAATGAAAAAATATAACCTGCTCCAAAGGAAACATAGCTACCCAAGATTCTTTTCTTTGAATTTCCCAATTTATAGTGCCATAGCCATTGCAAGAAGGCTTGTTCTTCTTCTTCAGTCTACCAGGGACAGTTTCAGAGACATGGCTCTAACAGAGAGACTGATGTATTGGCTGAAGTGTTTTGGTAAGGACAGATCACGTGTCAGATTCCAGTGAGTCAGAACTGAAATGGTGGCCATACCTCCTTACAGATAATCTTTTCCTAAGCGAAGAAAGTTTCATCTGTCTGACAAATAGTCACTATGTGGGTAACACATGCAAAGCACTGGAGAAACACTGAGGGATTCTAACTGAATCCGAAATCCTAAGCCTAAGGGTGTATATGAAAACTCTCTTACAAAGAAGGCAAACGGTACATGTTTTATTCAAATCCAAGATAGGAAAGATTCAATCTGTAGATACTGCCACTTGGCCATTGTTTTCTAAAATAAATGTAGGCTTAAGGACTAAAAAGCATGAAGAATTAATGTCCTATCTAGCCTCCAGGAGCTGGGCAACTCAAAGGACTCAGTGCATGGTTGGAGACCAATACATTTCTACTCTCCATTTCGTCCTCTACAACCCACAACTGGAAAATTCCAGAAAAGTCCAACTTCAGCTGATATTTTAAGCATGTTCATTACAAGCACAATAGGTTGTGCCACCTTAGCTCTCCAAACTGGTTGCTTGAGGCAATGTACTAGCAGACACACTGGGAAGACCCCAGCCCTGGGGATACAGAGGCCCAGGCTCACTCACTTATAACTTCAGCCTTGGGTGCCTATAACCATTCTTAAATGAATACTATGATAAATGACATAATAAATTAAAGAATTCTTAATCATATGTATATTCTTAATCACAAATATGATTGTATAAACACTAAGATAATATTAAATAATATCTTATAATAATTCTCTCACAAAGAAACAGGAGACTGCCACTAACTGAGTGCTCCCTTAAGGGTCAAGACTCTACTAGCATGTTTTAGATAAATTATTCCATCTAATTTAATCTTTATAACAGTCTACGTGTAAAATATTTTCTCCTTTTCTGACTGACAGAAGAGAATCTCAGGAAGATCCTGAGTCTCATACAGGCAGGTTATAAGTTTTTTTATGCTCTTTTTTATTGGAATAGAGTTGGTTTACAATGTTGTGTTAGTTTATGCTGTACCATGAAATTAAAAGACACGTGCTCCTTGGAAGAAAAGTTATGACCAACCTAGGCAGCATATTAAAAAGCAGAAGCGTTACTTTGCCAACAAAGTCCGTCTAATCAAAGCTATGGTTTTTCCAGTAATCATGTATGGATGTCAGAATTGGACTACAAAGAAGGTTGAGCATTGAGGAATTGATGCTTTTGAACTGTGGTGTTGGAGAATGCCAGAGTCCAGCTCCAGCAGCCAGGAATTAAACCTGAAGAGATGAGTGGTGTTGGTGAGAAACTGAGATAGCCTCTCAGTTTTCTTGGACTGCCTGTTTATTTCAAGATTATGATTCTCTTTTATACTTTTACAAAAGCATTAGGTCAGAAGTTTGATATTTTCAGTTCCCACTGACCCAGAATTTTTGTCTCCATAAATCATTGTCACCCCTCAAAAGGAGTTTCTGCCTCCGCGGTTCTCTTATCTACTTTTTCTCATGTGTCCTTGTGAATACCCTGTCTGGGCTGCATACCACATTCCTCAGTTTATTTCTTATCTTTCTAAGTCTTGTTTGCCCCTAGTATCCTAAGCTCACTATTTCTTAGAAAAGGGCTTCTAGCTAATAATATCTCTAAAGTCCCTAATTTCTATAAGCTATAGTAGAATATGCTAACATTACAACATTCCTTAAATCTTTAGCTTCTAACTATTTTAATTATTCCTAAGCCCTAAATTCAGCAGTCTTTTGCCATAAACATTTTCCTCACAAATAGGCTTCAGGTAGCAATCCTTCCCATGGTCTCAAGCTGCGGCCTATGTGCTCATCTTGGAACACTCTTTTGTAAAAGTCCTTGAGCAAACGTCAATGATTAAATTTATGAATTATTCTCTGAGCACAGCTACAGAAGACTTTGTGCCTTCTCACGCTCCTCTCAAGAACAATAAGCACCTTAATAGTCTTTACAGTCAACTCAGCTGGGGAAAGGAAAAAACAAGTCAGAATCATAAAGCGTAACTCCTTCATCCCGGGTCCATGCCTGTGGGACAGAGAGGGGGCTGTGACTGTGCCTCCATTTTGTCAGTAATGCCTAACATGGCTCCCGATAGGAGAAGACTCTTTTGAGTCCCTTGGACTGCAAGGAGACCAAACCAGTCCATCCTAAAGGAAATCAGTCCTGAGTATTCATTGGAAGGACTGATGCTTAAGCTGAAACTCCAATACTTTGGCCACCTGATGCAAATAACTGACTCCTTGGAAAAGACCCTGATGCTGGGGAAGATTGAAGGTGGGAGGAGAAGGGGATGACAGAGGATGAGATGGTTGGATGGTATCACTGACTCATTGGACATGAGTTTGAGTAAGCTCCTGGAGTTGGTGATGGACAGGGAAGCTTGACATACTGCAGTCCATGGGTTCACAAAGAATCAGACACGACTGAGCAACTAAACTAAATTGAACTGAACTGATGCTGTACAGCAAAGTGAATCAGTTATACATATACATATATTAATATCTACTTTTTTCAATTCTTTACTCATATAGGTAATTGCAGAGTATCGAGTAGTCCCTTGTGCTACATAGTAACTTTTTTTGTTGTTGTTGTTGTTATATTTTGTCAGTGGGAAGTTTTAGGACTTCAGGACTTTTAGCCCAGGAGGCAGTATCTCAAGTGACCCTGAGAGAGTTCCTCTGAGGAGGTGAAGGGAGGAGCCAGGTTGTATAGAAGTTTTGCATCAAAAGGCAGATAGTCTGAACATCAAAATATTAATTAAAGAAAACCATATAACCCAAGTTAAGGAATTTAGAACTTTTTTATGTATGGGGAGATGCAAAAGTCTGGGCTCTACACAGTAGCTTTTTAGTGGTAAAGCTAAGATGGAAACCAGCCCCTACTGGTTCCAAAGTCTGTCTCCTCCATTTTTACTATTATCTCTATCAACAGCAACATTATATTTTCTGACAGGAACCTGACAGGCATTGTGATGTCCTTCATAACTCAGCCATAGCTCAGTGAAGGATATTTTACCTTAATTAAGCTAATATATCATCTTTACATACTAATCAGGACCTGCTCCTGGAATACCATCTGTGGCCTCAGCAGGGGACTGAATTTGTGGTGGAGAGGGTTTGGAGCCTCATACAAACAGCTCGGTTTTTCAGAGTCTGTGACGACAACAATTTCTGAATAAGAAAATCTCTCAGACCGAGGGTTCCTAAGGAAAAGCAGCAAGCTTTGGGTCTGACTACATGAGTACAGTCTTACCACAATGTAGCTGCTCAATAAACACCTATTGAAATGAACAAATGCAACATGATTTTAATGCTTTTATGTATAAATTCATGAATCTTAATATTAATGCATGTATAATGAACACAGTCAGGATTATAAGACCCAGAATAGTTCCAATATTCCAAAAACTCCTTTGCCCCATCTCTTTGAGGTCACATGCCCATTCTCTCTCTAAGCATCCATCTGTTCTCTGTCACTAGTTTTGTCTCTTCAAGGATGAACTCATACAATATGGAACTTTCTGAGACTGGCTTCTTTTCCCCATCATAATGTCTCTGAAAGTCATCCAAGTTATTATGTTCTTTCGGTAGCTTATTCCTTTGGATTGCTGTGTAGTAGGCAATTGCATGGATGTACTGCAGGTCTCTCAGCCAGTCACTAGGTAGAGGTTGTTTGGGTTGTTTTTGGTTGTTGCTGTTTGAGAGAAGAACTGCTAAACATCTGTGTACAGATATCTGTGTAAATTAAATGGTTAATTCACTCAGCTAAATAGCAAGTTGTGTGGTTGTTAGGACATATTATAAGTGTATATGTAACTTCATAAGAAACTACCAAACTATTCTTCAGAGTGGCTATACCATTTTACATTTTCACCAGTAACCTACATAATCTAGTTGCTACACATTATCACCAGTACTCAGTACAGTCAGTATTTGTTTTTAGCCATTCTGATAAGCATATGGCAGTCTCATTGTGGTTTTAATTTGCATTTCTATCATGATTGAACATCTTTTCAAGTACTTATTTGCCATCTGTGTATACTCTTTGATAAAGTGTCTATTCAAATCTTTTGCCTGCTTTTCAGTCAGTTTGCTTACTTATTCTTGAGTTTTGAGAATTCTTTATATAATTTGGACACAAATTCTTTGTTGTATACGTGATATACAAATATTTTCTCCCAATCTGTTTATTTTTTTTATTCTTTTAACTGTGTATTGTGCAGAAAAAAAGTTGTTTTTCTTCCTTATTTGAATGAATTCTAATGCATTTTTTTTTAAATTTTATGGGTTGCACATTTATGTGTCATATGTAAGTGCTCACTGCCTTAGTTCAGTTCAGTTCAGTCGCTCAGTCATGTCCGACTCTTTGTGACCCCATGAATCGCAGCACGCTAGGCCTCCCTGTCCATCACCAACTCCCGGAGTTCACTCAGACTCACATCCATCGAGTCTTTGATGCCATCCAGCCATCTCATCCTTGGTCGTCCCCTTCTCCTCCTGCCCCCAATCCCTCCCAGCATCAAAGTATTTTCCAATGAGTCAACTCTTTGCATGAGGTGGCCAGAGTACTGAAGTTTCAGCTTTAGCATCATTCCTTCCAAAGAAATCCCAGGGTTGATCTCCTTCAGAATGGGCTGTTTGGATCTCCTTGTAGTCCAAAATAAAAGAGATTCACTTCTATATTTCCTCTAAAATTGTATAGTTTTGGATTATATATTTAAATTCGTAGTGCAGTTTGAGTTAAATCTTTGCATTGAACATTTTTATGTATGTGGATGCACAGTTGGTCAAATGCCATTCGTCGAATAAACTGCCTCTCTCCTTCTATTTCTGTTCTCTCATCAAAGTACAGGTGGGTGGTTTACATGGGCTTCCCACCCAGGCCCTTGGGTTTGTGCATTTACCCACTTGGAAATGCCAACTGACATCATTACTGTGACTTTACAGTAAACATGATCATATTACTCCTGTGACTTTCTTTTTTTTTTTTCCCAAACTTATATTGGTTACTCTAGCTCTTTTGACTTTGTACACAGTTTTTATAATAAGCTTGTATATATTTATAAATAATCCTATCTGAATCTTTATTGGTATTATATTTAATTTGTACGTCAATTTGGGGAGAAATGGCATCTTTATGCCATTACACCTTTCAATCAATAAACATGGTATAATTCCCCATTTATTTACAAATAAGAAATCAGAGGGATTTTTCATCAATATGTGGTCATCATTAGCATTCAGATCCCCTACAAGTTTTGTTAGATTTATACCAAAGAATTATATTGTTGAAATTATTGTAAGTGGTATAATTATTTACATTTATTTTCCATTTCTTCATCCCAGATAAACTAAAATCAGGTTGATTTTGTGTGTGACTTTTGAAGACAACATTGCCAATCCCATTTTTTAATTCTAGAAATGGTATATGTGTCTATGTCTGTATATTGTCAATTAGTTGAGATTTTCTTCACGATCATACCATCTGAGTGTAGAAATAGGCTTATTTCTTCCATTCCAACCTATACACCTTGTGTTTGTTTCTCTTGTCTTATCGTAGCAGTTTAATTCCTGTTCAGTATTGATAGGAATAGTGAGTCCTGCTTTGTTCCTAATATGGAGGACAAAGCATTTCATTTCATCATTAAAACACTGATGGTTGAAGGTTTTAAGTAGAGTCCCTTTATCAGGTTGAGAAAGTTTCTATCTATTGTTAGTTTTCTTAGAGTTTGTATCATTAATAGGTGTTTTATGTCCAGCGTGTATTCTGACACTGATATGACATTATGTGTTCCTTTTTCAGACTGTTAATATTGTGAATTATATATTTTACAATATTGAACCAGCCTTGAATTCAGTGGATAAAGCCCTACTTGTACATGGCATTATTCTTCTATATATTGCTGAGTATTTGTTAATATTTTTTATTTTAATTAGAGGATAATTACTTTATAATATTGTGATGGTTTCACCAGACATCATGAATCAACCATAGGCATACATGTGTTCCCTCACTCTTGAACTCCACCCCCCACTTCCCTTCCCACCTCATCCCTCCAGCGTGTCACAGAGCACCATAGAGGATATTATGTCAAGTTTTCATGAGTAATTTCAATTGGTAATTTTCCCTTCTCATGTTCCCTTTGCTTGGTTTTGGTGTCAGGATAATTTCTAGTGTCATAAAACAAGATAGGACGTTTTCCTTCCTCCTCGATTTTCTGAAAGAGATGCATTTAATTGGCGTGATTTCACTTTTAAATGTTTATGAAACATCTCCAATAAAACTATATTGACTTGAAGATGTTTGTTATTTAAAGGCTTTTAACTAAAAATTCAGTGTATTTCATAGATCTAGTGCCATTTAAGTAATCTATTTAGTTTTGGATGAGTTTCGATAGTTTGTAGGTCTCCAGTGATTGATCCTCTTTAACTAACTTACAGGTTTTATGTACCTAAAGTTATTCACAATGTTCCTTATTAGCCTTTTGTTGTTGTTGTTGCTGTTGTTGTTGTTGTTGCTGTTTTTCAGGCACTAAGTCGTGTCTGACTCTTTGTGACCCCATAGACGAGCACACCAGGCTTCCCTGTCCTTCACTATCTCTGACTTTGCTTAAATTCATGACCATTCAGTGATTCCATCCAACCATCTCATCCTCGGCTTCTCCCTGTCCCTTTTGGGCAAAGAGTTCTCCATCATAGCCTTTTCCACTGAGTTGGCTCTTTGCATCAGGTGGCCAATTATTGGAGCTTCAGCGCCAGTCCTTCCAATGAATATTCAGAGTTTATTTCCTTTGGTATTGACTAGTTTTATTTCCTTGCAGCCCAAGGGATTCTCAAGAGTCTTCTCCAGCACCACAATTCAAAAGCATCAGTTATTCATTGATCAACCTTTTTCGTGCTGCAACTCTTACATATGTTCATGACTACTGGAAAACCCATAGCTTTAACTATATTGACCTTTGTTGGCAAAGTGATGTCTTTGCTTTTTAATATACTGTCTAGGTTTAGCTTTCCTTCCAAGGAGCAAGCATCTTTTAATTTCAAGGCTACAGTCATCGCCTGCAATGACTTTGGAGCCTAAGAAAAAAAATTCCCTCACTGCTTCCAATTTTCCCTTTCTATTTGCCATGAAATGGGACTAGATGCCATGATCCTATTTTTTGAATGTTGAGTTTTAAGTCTTTTTTCCATTGAATGTGTATACCATAAGTTGTTTTTCAAGTCCTTCACTGATGAACATTTGGATTATGTCTACCTATTGGCTACTGTGAATAATGTTGCATTAGTGTATGAATATCTGTTTTAGTCCCTCCTTTCTATCCTTTTGGGTATATAACCAGTAGTGTAATTCTTAGATTACATTGTAAAATTTTTCAAATTTATTTATTTACTTATTTAATTGGAGGATAATTGCTTCACAATATTGTGATGGTTTTTACCATACATCTACATGAATTGGCTATAGGCATACATGTGTCCTCTTCCTCTTGAAATCCCCTCCCACCTCCCTTTCTACCCCATTCCTCTAGGTTGTCACAGAGCACCGGCTTTGGGTTCCCTGTATCATACATCAAACTCCCATGAGTGTGCTAGTCACTCAGTCATATCTGACTCTTTGCAACCCTATGAACTGTAGCCCACCAGCCTCCTCTGTCCATGGGCTTCTCAAGGAAAGGATATTGGAGTGTGTTGCCATTCCTTTCTCCAAGGGATCTTCTCAACCCAGGGATTGAACCCAGGTCCCCTGCACTGCAAGCACTTTCTTTACCATCTGAGCTACTGCCTATCTATTTTATGTATAATAATGTTTATGTTTCAATGCTATTTTCTCAAATCATCCCACCCTCTCCTTCTCCCATCGTGTCTGAAAGTCTGTTCTTTATGCCTGTGTCTCTTTTTCTGACATAAGATTGTTGGTACCATCTGTCTAGAGTTCATATATATGTATGAATATATGATATTTGTCTTTCTCTTTCTGACTTACTTCACTCTTTATAATAGGCCCTAGGTTTATCCACCTCATTAGAACACAGTTAATGTTTAATTTTCTGAAGAAATTCCATACTCTTTTATAAAGAGGATGCATCATTTTACATTACCACTAGCAATGCACAGAAATTCCAAGTTTTCTACATCCTTGTTGGCACTTTATTCTTTTCTATTTGTTTGTTTGTTTTTACATAGTAACCATCCTGTATTTAATATACATTCATATGCCTGTCTTATGACTCCTCTCACTCCCCTGTATTCCCTTCTGTCCCTGTCCCATCAAACTGTATGGTCTCCACTCTGCCTTGCAGCATCTAGTACAGCACTATCTATGCAGCAGGGTCAATGAATATTTGGTGAATGTATGAGTGGTTGAATAAATGAATGCCTGTGAGAGTAAGTAGCATAAGTAGTGTCTCTTGTTCATTACTTTGCCAATTCATATACCCTGTTTTCCAGGTATCAGTTCAGTTCAGTTCAGTTCAGTTGCTCAGTCGTGTCTGACTCTTTGCAACCCCATGAATTGCAGCATGCCAGGCCTCCCTGTCCATCACCATCACCCGGAGTTCACACAAACTCACATCCACCGATTCAGTGATGCCATCAAGCCCTCTCATCCTCTGTCGTCCTCTTTTCCTCCTGCCCCCAATCCCTCCCAGCATCAGAGTCTATTCCAAAGAGTCAACTCTTCGCATGAGATGGCCAAAGTACTGGAGTTCCAGCTTTAGTATCATTCCTTCCAAAGAACACCCAGGGCTGATATCCTTTAGAATGGACTGGTTGGATCTCCTTGAAGTCCAAGGGACTCTCAAGAGTCTTCTCCAAAACCACAGTTCAAAAGCATCAATCCTTCCAGGTGTAATTTTTCTGAATTATGGTTTTCTCAGAGTATATGCCCAGGTAAGATTTTTAGCCCAGCACATGGTCTGTATTGGTTCATGGTCCATGTGAGCTCGAGAAAAATGTGACTTTTGCTATTGTTGGATGGAATGGCATTCTATAAGTGTCAATTATATCAAGTTGATGGACAGTGCTGGGCAGAGCAAGTGTATCATTACTGAATTCAACTCACACGTCTTATCAATTACTGAAAGAGAGGTGTTGAAATCAACTGTAATAGTGGATTTATGGATTTATAGTTTTTGTTCTCTCCACTTTGCCTCACATATTTTAATACTGTTGTTAGATGCATGTACATTTAGAATGAATATGTCTTTGGATAATTGATGCTTTTAGCTTTATGTAATTATTCTTTTATGCTTGATCATTTTCCTCATTCTAAAGTTTGCTTTTTTTAGAATTTATATTTATATGAACCATACTCTTAAAAATAGTTAAAGTGGTAAATTTTAATGTTATATCTATTTACCACAATACAAAGATAAGGGATGAAAAAATAAATACCATATAATTACTAAGCAAAGAAAAACTTCAGTGATGATATTAATATGGGCCACATTTGGTTTCATGACAAAGTTATCAGAAACAGGAGGGATTTATATCTTTGCTGATTTTCTGTATCAGTTTCTATCAGTTATTGAGATGGGGCATTGAAGTTTTCAAGTATTGTGAATTTGTTTATTTCATTTGTGTCAGCTTTTGCTTCATGAATTTTTCCACTTCATTTTTAGGTTATAATTCATTTCAGATTGTGATGTCTTCTTGATGTATTGGGTATTTGGATCTTTTTTATTTTTTATACACTCTGATAATCTTTGTCTTTTAATGGCTTTATTTAGACCATTCACATTTAAAATGGCAGCTGATTCATGTCAATGTATGGCAAAAACCACTACAATATTGTAAAGTAATTAGCCTCCAATTAAATTAATTAATTAAAAATAAAGTGGCTATTGATATAACTCAGTCATTTTCGACTCTTTGTGACCCCATCGACTATACAGTCCCTTTTCCTTTTCCAGGGGATCTCCCCAACCCAGGGATCGAATCCAGGTCTCCTGCATTGCAGACAGATTCTTTACCAGCTGGGCCACAAGGGAAGCCCAAGAATACTGGAGTGGGTAGCCTATCCTTTCTCCAGTGGATCTTCCTGACCCAGGATGATGGATCAACCTGGGGTCTCCCGCATTGCAGGTGTATTCTTTTCCAGCTGAGTACCAGAGAAGTCCCATTGATATAACTGGACATATATTCATCATGTTCATTACTATTTATTATGCGTGCATTATTTATTGTTTATTTTCTTATTTTTCCCACCTTCTCTGGTTTTAAGTGAGTATATTAGATGATCTCTTCTTGTAGCATATCAGTTATGCTTTTTAAAAATTTAGTGGTTGTCTAGAGTGTAAAATATACATTTTAAAACTAATTCAAGTCCACTTTCAAACTACATTATGCCACTTTATATGTCATGCAGGTATATTACAACAAAGTATTCCTAGCTTCTTTCTTCCCCCTATTATGGCATAACTTCCATTCATTTCACTTTTCACATCCTATAATTACCTAATATGTTGTTATAACTTTAAAAAATCTTCAATTCAGGATAAAAAATATTTTACCTTTATTATTTATTTTCCAACACTCTTCTTTTCTTTATGTAGCTCTATAAAGTTTTTGATCTATATCATTTCTTTCTTCCAGAAGAGCATTTGTCAGCGTTTCTTTCAGGGAAGATTGAAGTCCTTCAGTTTTGGTTTTTCCTTTATTGTGAAGAACAATTCTGCTGGATATAGAATTTTAAGTTGTGGGTATCTTTTTTAAATTTTTAATCGAAGGATAATTGTTTTACAAAGTTGTGTTGGTTTCTGGTACAGCAATGTGAATTAGGCATAAGTATATATATATATATATATATATACACACATATACATACACACACACACACACACACACATACACACACACACTCAGAAGCCTCCCCCCCAACCCCTATCCCACCTTTTAGATCATCACAGAGTACCAGGCTGGGCTCCCTGTGTTATATAGCAGCTTCGTACTAGCTATCTATTTTGTACATGGTTATATATATATATATATATATA
>SJYQ01008541.1:25869-37988 GCA_006410935.1 Redunca redunca
ATTTTTTTCTAGATTCCATATATATGCATTCATATACTATATTTGTTTTTCTCTTTCTAACTTACTTCACTCTGTATAACAGGCTCTAGGTTCATTCATCTCAGTTCAACTGACTCACATGCATTCCTTTTTAATGGCTGAGTGATATTCCATTGTATATATGTACCACTGTAATTTGAGGATACTTTCTTTCAACATTTTAAATATTTTACTTTATTCTGTTAAAAAAGTCCAATGTACTCTTATATTACCTGGTTCTAAATCATTCCCCCCTCAGTCTTAAGTCAAGATTTTCTTTTTGTCTTTGGCTCTTAACAGCTAGAATATTATACCCCTAGATGGACATCTATCTTAGTGTTCTCTGGGATTCCCAGGGTCTGTGCTTAGGTAGCTGCCATTGATTTTGGATAGTTCTCAGTCATTACTAACTTAAATATTTTTTCTACATCAACATTCTCTTCTCTTTCTGATATTCTGACTTTGCACAAGTTACACATTTGGAAATTTTCTCACTAATCTTAGCTGTTCTGCTTTTTATTTTTATAGTTATTTTTATATTTGCATTTCAGTTTGGGAGTTTCTATTGGCCTGTCTTCAAAATCACTATTTTGTTTTCTTACTCTGTCTAGTTTATTATACTTATGAGACCATCAAAGACACTCTTACTTTTGTTTTCAATTTCTAGCATTTCCTTTTGATTCATTTTTAGAATTTCTATTTCTCTGCTTATACTACTCATCTGTTTTTGCATGTTATATACTTCTAAAACTACAGTCTTTAACATATACATCAAAGTTCCTCTAAATCCCCTGTCTTACAACTTCAACATCTGTATTATGTAATCAGTCTACTTTTGATGATGGCTTTGTCTCTTCAGACTATGTTGTTTTTGTTATTGTTATGACTTCTTGCATGGTTTGTGGTTTTATTTGAAAGCCATACATGATGCATCAAGTAATAGAAATGATGGAAAAGATATCTTTTATATGTAAGAATTTATGTTCAGCTGGATAGCAGTTCAGCTACATTTAATGCTGGCTATAACTGTAGGTGCTACATACTTCAAATTCTTCCAATGTTCTTTATTTTTCCCCATGTTATTAATAACTTCATGTTTTCCAAACACTCATCCCCATAGAGTCTGTATCGTGTAACTCTTTAAGCTGTCATCCTCCTTTCTCATACTGTTGTGGCGGGAAGACCTGGGAAGAGGAAGTGTTTTATAATCTTGTGAACTAAACCCCAGTCTATAGTGGACTGTGTCTCTATGCTGGAACCTTCAAAAGTGCCAGCTTTTTCATTTTGTTTCATTCTTAGTTTAAACAGGAAGACTGACTATAGGGAGCTGGAGTGTGAGAAATGCCCTTCCCCTGGTAGGATGAGACTCATAAAATCTTTTCCCCTGAAAAAAAGCTGAAATTAAATAGAACACTCTTGGCATATTTCACAAGAACTACTCTTTCCCTTGGGCTTCCCAAGTGGCCCAGTGATAAAGAATCTGCTTTCCAATGTAGGAGATACAGGTTCATCCATGGGTTGGGAAGATCTATTGAAGAAGGAAATGGCAACCTGCTCAAGTGTACTTGCCTGGAAAATCCCAAGGTCAAAGGAGCTGGGAAGGCTATAGTCAGTGGGATCATAAAAGAGTTGGATATGACTTAGCAACTATACAACAAGTCTTTCCCTTCCCTTACCAGATTCTCTAAAATTATATTCTCAGATCTTTTCCATGAGAACATGGTGGATTCTTAGAGGTAAAATCAGCAAAAGGATGAAAGCCCCCCAAAACATTAAGACTAAAGCCCCCCAAAGTTTCTCACTCTCACACTAGTCCACACTCAGAATCCAGGAATTTTTCAACATTGTCATTTAAATGAGATGGCATTCATTATGACTCCAGCAACTTTTACTGTGGGTAAGCTGATATGGGCTGTGACTGGATTTACCATCTCTGCAGACAGTATGGGTCTGACTGGAGATCTCAGGGCAACCATCAGGAAATAGATGAACAGCCTTCTCTTTGGTCTTTCTTTAAGCTTTTAAAGAATATTTGTTTCAGTTCAGTTCAGTAGTTCAGTCATGTCCGACTCTTTGCGACCTCATGAACCTCAGCATGCCAGGCCTCCCTGTCTATCACCAACTCCCCGAGTCCACCCAAACCCATGTCCATTGAGTTGGTGATGCCATCCAACCATCTCATCCTCTGTCATCCCTTTC
Organism: Redunca redunca; assembly: GCA_006410935.1. Taxonomy (NCBI): domain Eukaryota; kingdom Metazoa; phylum Chordata; class Mammalia; order Artiodactyla; family Bovidae; genus Redunca; species Redunca redunca. The sequence goes on from SJYQ01008541.1 coordinate 28,087, forward strand.
TCCTCCTGCCCTCAAACTTTCCCAGCATCAGGGTCTCTTCCAATGAGCAAGCTCTTTGCATCAGGTGGCCAAAGTTTTGGAGTTTCAGCTTCAACATCAGTCCTTCCAATGAACACCTGGGACTGATCTCCTTTAGAATGGACTGGTTGGATCTCCTTGCAGTCCAAGAGACTCTCAAGAGTCTTCCCTAACACCACAGTTCAAAAGCATCAATTCTTTGGCATTCAGCTTTCTTCACAGTCCAACTTTCACATCCATACGTGACTACTGGAAAAACCATAGTCTTGACTAGATGGACCTTTGTTGGCAAACTAATGTCTCTGCTTTTTAATATGCTGTCTAGGTTGGTCATAACTTCCCTTCCAAGGAGTAAGCGTCTTTTAATTTCATGGCTGTAATCACCACTTACAGCGATTCTGGAGCCCAGAAAAAATGAAGTCAGCCACTGTTTCCACAGTTTTCGTGTCTATTCACCATGAGATGATTGGACCAGATGCCATGATCTTAGTTTTCTGAATGTTGAGCTTTAAGCCAACTTTTTCACTCACCTCTTTCACTTTCATCAAGAGGCCCTTTAGTTCTTCTTCACTTTCTGCCATAAGGGTGGTGTCATCTGCATATCTGAGGTTATTGATATTTCTCCTGGCAATCTTGATTCCAACTTGTGCTTCCTCCAGCCCAACCTTTCTCATAATGTATTGTGTATATAAGTTAAATAAGCAGGGTGACAATATACATCCTTGATGTACTCCTTTTCCTATTTGGAACCACTCAGTTGTTCCATGTCCAGTTCTAACTGCTGCTTCCTGACCTGCATATAGGTTTCTCAAGAGTCAGATCAGGTGGTCTGGTACTTCCATCTCTTTCAGAATTTTCCACAGTTTGCTGTGATCCACAGAGTCAAAGGCTTTGGCATAGTCAATAAAGCAGAAGTAGATGTTTTTCTGGGACTCTCTTACTTTTCTGATGATCCAGCAGATGTTGGTAATTTGATCTCTGGCTCCTCTGCCTTTTCAAAACCAACTTGAACATCTGGAAGTTCACGGTTCATGTATTGCCAAAGCCTGGCTTGGAGATTTTTGAGCATTACTTTACTAGCGTGTGAGATGAATGCAATTATGTGGTAGTTTGAGCATTTTTTGGCATTGCCTTTCTTTGGGATTGGAATGAAAACTGACATTTTCCAGTCCTGCGGCCACTGCTGAGTTTTCCAAATTTGCTGGCATATTCAGTGCAGCACCTTCACAGCGTCATCTTTCAGGATTTGAAATAGCTCAACTGGAATTCCGTCACCTCCACTAGCTTTGTCCGTAGTGATGCTTCCTAAGGCCTGCTTGACTTCACATTTCAGGATGGCTGGCTCTAGGTGAGTGATCACACCATCGAGATTATCTGGGTCATGAAGTTCTATTTTGTACAGTTCTTCTGTGTATTCTTGCCACCTCTTCTTAATATCTCCTGCTTCTGTTAGATCCCTACCATTTCTGTCCTTTATTGTGACCATCTTTGCATGAAATATTCCCTTGGTATCTCTAATTTTCTCGAAGAGATTTCTAGTTTTTCCTATTCTGTTGTTTTCCTCTATTTATTTGCACTGATCACTGAGGAAGGCTTTCTTATTTCTCCTTGCTACTCTTTGGAACTCTGCATTCAAATGGGTATATCTTTCCTTTTCGTTTTTGCTTTTCATTTTCCTTCTTTTCACACATATTTGTAAGGCCTCCCCAGACAGCCATTTTGCTTTTTCACATTTGTTTTTCTTGGGGATAGTCTTGATTCCTATCTTGTGTACAATGTCACGAACCTTTGTCCATAGTTCACCAGGCACTCTGTCTATCAGATCTAGTCCCTTAAATATATTTCTCACTTCCACTGTATAGTCATAAGGGATCTGATTTAGGTCATACCTGAACGGTCTAGTGGTTTTCTCCACTTTCTTCAATTTCAGTACGAATTTGGCAATAAGGACTTCATGATCTGAGCCACAGTCCACTCCCAGTCTTGTTTTTGCTGACTGTATAGAGCTTCTACATCTTTGGCTGCAAAGAGTATAATTAATCTGATTTTGGTATCAACCATCTGGTGATGTCCATGTGTAGAGTCTTCTCCTGTGTTGTTGGAAGAGGATGTTTGCTGTGACCAGTGCATTCTCTTGGCAAAACTCTGTTAGCCGTTGCCCTGCTTCATTCTGTACTCCAAGGCCAAATTTGCCTGTTACCCCAGGTGTTTCTTGAATTCCTACTTTTGCATTCCAGTCCCCTATAATGAAAAGGGCATCTTTTGGGGGTGTTAGTTCTAGAAGGTCTTGTAGGTTTTCACAGAACTGTTCAACTTCAGCTTCTTCAGCATTACTGGTCAGGGCATAGACTTGGATTACCATGATATTGAATGGTTTGCTTTGGAAACGAACAGAGATCATTCTGTCATTTTTGAGATTGCATACAAATACTGCATTTCTGACTCTTTTGTTGACTATGATTGCTACTCCATTTCTTCTGAGGGATTCCTGCCCACAATAGTAGATATAATGGTCATCTGAGTTAAAGTCACCCATTCCAGTCCATCTTAGTTCACTGCTTCCTAGAATGTTGATGGTCATCTCCTGTTTGACCACTTCCAATTTTCTTGATTCATGGACCTCACATTCCAGGTTCCTATGCAATATTGCTCTTTACAGCATCGAACCCTGCTTCCTTCACCAATGCCATTTACAACTGGGTGTTGTTTTTGCTTTGGCTCCATCCCTTTATTCTTTCTGGAGTGATTTCTTCACTGATCTCCAGTGGCATATTGGGCACCTACCGAGCTGGGGAGTTATCTTTCAGTGTCCTATCTTTTTGCCTTTTCATACTGTTCACGGGGTTGTCAAGGCAAGAATACTGAAGTGGTTTGCCATTAGCTTCTCCAGTGGACCACATTCTGTCAGACCTCTCCACCATGACCCAGTTGTCTTGGGTGGCCCCACACAGCATGGCTTAGTTTCATTGAGTTAGACAGGGCTGTGGTCTGTGTGATCAGATCCTCTAGTTGTCTGTAATTGTAGTTTCAGTCTGTCATCCCTCTGATCCACTCTCTCAGTGCCTACCATCTTACTTGGGTTTCTCTTACCTTGCATGTGGGGTCTCTCTTCATGGCTGCTCCTTTACCTCTTATGCGGGATAGCTCCTCTCGGCTGCTGCCCCTGCCCTCAGGTGTGGGTTAGCTCCTCTTGGCCATGCTTGTGCACCATTGCAGCTGCCACACTTATTTGCAGATAAATGCATTTACATTGTTAAAAAAACAGAAGAGTATAAAAATATATTTTGAAAAAGTACCCATTATCTTCCTGGTTCCCACCACTGTCACTCATAGGTAACCACGTTTATTTTCCTCTTATATATCCTTCCAATTTCTTTGTTTATATACAAGGAATTAATAGCATTTCTTAGTACTCGCCCTTATTTAAATAAATGCAGCACATTGTGCATTCCATTCTAATGCTATTTACTCTTCACCTAATCAATATCTCTTGGAGGTCTTTTCATATCGATTCCTGGAAAGTACCTTATTTCTTTGTGTTGCTGCAGAGATCCCATTATATAAATACACTGTCTCATACTGATAGATATTGGAGTTGTTCCCATATTTTGCTAAAATAAACTGCTTCAATTAATAATCCCGGGCATATGTTCTCTTGAGCACACACTGCAGAGTCAAGATATATCCACCTGTACTTTTGCTTAAATATTGCCAAGCTGCCCTCCATAGGGATGACGTCATTTTAAAAGTTCTTATTGATAACGTTTGAGTACCTTTCCCTACAGTCGGTGGTTGCAGTTTTCAGAGAGAATCTAAATCTACCTTCCACAGTGGGGTATGTTAGATGAAGTGCTCTATTCGCCCATCTTCAGCTCACCAGCTTAACCATTACTTAGCAATTTCTTCCTGCAACTCGCAGAGGTTCATAACAGACTTGCAAAAGATCTCCCTCTACTATGAATTGACAAGAAGGAGCAAAAAGCCATCCATACTCAGAGAGGGAGGCTGACAGCATCCCAGTTCTATTTTTCTTGAACCTAGATATGAGTCAACATCACATAGCTCTTACCTCTAAACTCTGCAAGGAAGTTCAAGGCTTTTCCAGACTTTTATGAGATCCAGCCCTTTATCAATCACAAAGGTACCTTCTCTGAGTATTCCCACCTGCTTCTAACCTTCTATGGTACAGACAGATCCATCACTCCTACTAAGACTGTGGTGCCTTGCCAGTATGCCCTCTTGACTTTGGTCATGTAACTACAGCTATAGTCTTTTAACCAATGTTCACAGTGCACCAAGGGCTGTGTATATAATACCTCAGTGAGGACATAAAATCTTAGGGAGCAGGACAGGAAGAGAGACTATACTCTTATTTCACAAACATCAAAATTGACTTAAAAACTTAAGTTTAAAAAAAGAAAAAACTTACTGTTTCCAAGCCGCAGCCTTGGAAATCTAACGTTTCTGATGAGCTATCAATCTAATATGCAATTTGAAGTGCTGGACTCAACCAGGGTACATTATGTCCAACATATCTAACCTGAAGTTCGCCATCTTCAATGTCTAAAACTCCTGAGATTCTTGTGTGCTTAACTCTAAAATGCCTGCTTTTAATTTCTTGTTCCCTTCTCTACAGAGGCAATGCTATTGTATTAAGCGGCAGGCTTTACTTCTGAAATAAACAAGAGAATAAAGGCAAAGACTGGCTGGATTGGAAGCTTAAATGCATACCTGAGTCACTGAATTAGCTTTATGCTACTTTGGAATAGAAAATTAATTCTCAGGACTCACCGTGCAGACTGACTCTTGTGGGAAGTGAAGATGAGTTGAAGGAATAGTAAAAGGCAGTTAATGACTCCCTATGACCATATCAAGGGTGTTTGGTGCCTGCTCTCAGTGGCTCCAGCTTTACAGTAGTCAGGCAGGACACGTGAGAAGGAGAAACTGTACAGAGTGGCAGCAAGGCCAGCGTTGGTGTCACTAAGGATCAGCATACTGATCAGCTCCATCCAGGCCACTGGCAGACACAGCTGCAACTGTATGTTCCAGGAGGTAGCTTTCCTAAAGAAGTGACTGTGTTCTTGCCTGGTCTGCTCCTCCCTCCTTCTCTTCAGCAGCAGTGCTACTGATGCATATAGAGATAAAACCGGAATAACAATTCTCCAAAAAAATTGTCATGCCACATATCAGTTGGGGGGTGATGGGAAAGAGGGCCAGGAATCTGGCTGGCTTTAAACTCTCAAAACTTCATAAATATTTTACATATCCAGTCTAGTACAAACCTGGGTTATGTCTATTAATGTCCCTAGAGCTTTAGAAACATTTGGGACTTTTTGTTAGCCATATCTGCAAACCAGCCCTCACAAAGGCCTAATTGACTCATCCTGGCCTCTTTTGTTCTGTTATGTTTGGGGGTTACACACATATATCTTAAAAAAAAAAAAAAAGAAGACAGCTGCATTGATTCAAACCCACTAAGGAGATAAAGAAAGAGCCCACTTTTCACCTTTGCTTTCTTGTCTGCCAGTGTTCACATTCTTTACAGGATCTTTTCTCTTTTTTTCCCCTCCTATACATTTGCACACCAGGTGAGTTGATCCCAGGAAGAATCATTCCCCCAACTTCCTGGGATCCTCTCAGAAGGGGCATAAGAGTAGGTAAATGTCACTTCAGGTATTTTCATTATCAGTATTTTCATAACTATCCACATCTTGCATTTCATTGAACAGACTCACAGTTTAGGAGAAAGAATGTTGGACTTACAAGTCCCAAAACTCAGTCCTTGTTCTAGCTCTGTAGCAGTGACCATGATCCAACCTAGAGTAATAAAACAACTTCCCTTCCTTGAATCAGGAATGGACCCTTGGAAGCACTGTCTTTACAGACAGGCAGACTTGTGGAATGGAATGAATTTGGCTGTTGGGGTTTAGACAGCCCACACACTCAAAATCAAGTCCCGTTATACCCACTCTTCAAACCTAGGCACAGGGCTGCCATCCTCTGAGCCCACTCTGCTCGTCTGTGAAGTCTGAGGAGTGGTGCCTGCTCTGTGGAGTGATGGGGATTACTGTGCTCATGTGACTGCAGCACGTAGCACAGATGGAGCTCCCACCTCCGTCTGGTGAATAGCACAGCTCTGACACAGGACCTGCACTGTTTCCAACCATGGCACGGTAGCCCAAAAACTAGAGCATTAACTCTTGAGCTCACAGTCTCTTTCACCTGCCGGTGCTACTGTTGTTCAGTCACTAAGTCATATCTGACTCTTTGCAATGCATGGACAGCAGCACACCAGACTTTTCTGTCCTTCACTATCTCCAGGAGTTTGGTCAAACTCATGTCCATTGAGTCGGTGATACTATCTAACCATCTCATCCTTTGCCACCTCCTTCTCCTCCTGCCCTTAATCTTTCCCAGCATCAGGGTCTTTGCCAACCATGACAGGTAAGCTGAAAGTTAGAGTGGGAACTCTTGAGCTCACAGTCTCTCCCACCTGCTGGTGCTCCCACCCTGATTAAAATTTTCGGTCCATTTGAATCTGAACTCTTCATAGTATCTGCTCTTACATAGCAGAGCAGTAAAAACACATACATTTCATATTTCTTATCAGATTAAAAAGAAAGTTTCTAAACCCAAGTTCTAACTCAGCAGGAATGCATACTGTGCTTGATTAGTGATGTCTGTCACAAGCAGAGAGTGACCTAGTGCTACATTCTACCTGCCCCTGAATAATAGGTGATTTCCTCAAATTTGTCACATGTGTTAGTAACCCTGGCATCTTTAGTTCCACCAGAAGGCCTGGCATGAAAAACATCCTATGTGTCTACTGATGGATGAAACCATCTTGACTTTGCTGAGTTCAGTTTTACTAACATCCCAGCAAGTGTCTGGCATGGATGTGATATGCCAGCAGTGGGTATGGTATGCTCAGGGCTAACTGAAGACTGAAAATCAGGGAAGAATTCCCTAGTGGGAGGTGTAAAATGACAGGAGTGAGGGAAAAATTATTTAGGGGTGGATGCTATCTAAGGTCAAATGAATGATGAGGGTAGAGAAGGGAAAATTAAATCAAGGTTCAAACTGAGGTCTGGTCTATGGAGGCAGATAGTCATAGGTTTGAGAGTAAGGGCTGGGCAGGTATAAGGACTGGTTCCCAATCAGGCAACACCAAGAACTCTTCAGTTCAGTGTTATGGAACAGAGTCAAGTGTCCTTGCTGTGTGGTGGGAGTCCTCCGTGCTCCCCCCTCTGCACAGAGTGCAGAGGAATCTCCTAGTTATGCATCAGCCTCTCCATCTGAGCTGTAAGCCCCTTGGGGACTCCTTTTTTCATGTCTGTGTACTCACGCCCATCAAGGGGTAGCCCATGCAGGTGCTCAAGGAAAGTTCTATGGTTACACAGGATGGGGTTTGGCCATCTGAACCATACAAGTAAAGATATCTAGATGCTGGCAGATTCATTCAATTCCAACTCCTGCTGGGACTCTGGGTAGGGCTAAGGAGATACTGGCCCATCTTTCACCTACCAGACTGAGGGAATGGAGCAGCATATCCTTCAGGCACATGGGAATCACAATAATATGAATAGTTCCCACAAAGAGCACCTACCAGGCACTAGGAGATTTTGTATAGTTAGAGTACCTGCAACAGAGTTCTGGCTGGGGCAAGGAATCAAAGCATCCAGTAGTCTTTCCATTGCATGCTAGCGCCCTCATTCAGGCTGTTGTCCTAATCTTCACCCCTTCTTGCCTGGCATCCTTGTTCTGGACTTACTGGGTTAGAACAACAGGACTGTGGTAGTGTGGAGTGGTTAGAGTTCGAACACTAGCTTGTCTTTCAACAAGTTGTGGAGGTTTAATTGTGTTGAAGCTTCTTCTGTCTTGATTTCTTCATCTGTAAACTGTAGATAATAACATCACATGGCTCATTTGAAGACTAAGAGAAAAAACATCTACTGAAATACCTGGGACCCAGTAGGTTCTCAATAGACAGTGTCTGTTTTTAATGCCATCATAATGCTACCTTAACACTACCAAACAGATCGTTAAATTCTTATAAGCCTTGCTTTGCTTACCTATAAAACAGATCGCTGGACTCCTTTTTCACCCCAATATCATAAAAGTCTTAAGAATAACTGTTAATAAGTAAAAATAATCCAGCATCCAACCCTTCAGGTGAGATATAGTGGCCTTCCCACAGCCGTCTGGGTTCCCTCAGACAGACCTTGTACCCATCTGAACTGATAAAGAAATTAAGACACAAAGGAGCAGATGACTTGCCTGTGTTATATAGTGATACTGAAAGAATCATAAATTTAGGACTGAAAGGTGTTTTAGAGGTCAACAATTTTATGCTTCTCTATGGATAATACATCTGGCAAATAATAAATGCTAAACAGATTTATAGATTAGTTGGTGAAGAGATTTGTAATAGCCATTAAACTGTAAATATCTTTTAATTTTTTTACAATTGGTCATTTTAAAACCAAAGTCTCTAGAGCAAGACTTCCATTATGACTATATTTTCTAAATGGTAAGAAAAGAGTAAAATTTTCCATGTGACATGAAGGAGTGGGTGTCAAGAAATTAAAATCTCACCCTTCAAACCATTTAATCCTCCAACAGCCCTGTGAGGCAGGAATCATCATTTCTGATTTTCATAAGAAGTCACCAAATGTCTTTGCCTAAAATAACACATGCAGTTGATTACAAATCAGGCCTCCCTGTTATCTGACTCTCACATTACACTACATTGTTAGATCCCCAAGGAGACCAGGGCTTTCTTACAAACCTGTGAGATGCTTATGACATCAATTTCATGTTGGTCACTGACAACCTCTGTCGCCCATACAAGGTGAACTGCTGTTACATGGGAGGTTCACCCAGCCCCAGACAGCCTGACATTTTATTAAATTGACACAAAGAAATATAGTTTATACTTCTGATAAATGTAATTTCTGCACCTCCTTTCTTCCCTTCCTAGCTAAATGTAAGAATAAATTGCCTTCCATACAAATTGTGAAATTATTTGTTCTAGCTCTGTGAAAAATACCGCTGGTAGCTTGATAGGGATTGCATTGAATCTGTAGATTGCTTTGGGTGGTATACTCATTTTCACAATATTGATTCTTCCAATCCATGAACATGATATATTTCTGCATCTATTTGTGACCTGTTTGATTTCTTTCATCAGTGTTTTATAATTTTATATATATAGGTCTTTAGTTTCTTTAGATAGGTATATTCCTAAGTATTTTATTCTTTTCATTGCAATGGTGAATGGAATAGTTTTCTTAATTTCTTTTTCTACTTTCTCATTATTAGTGTATAGGAATGCAAGGGATTTCTGTGTGTTGATTTTATATCCTGCAGCTTTACTATATTCATTGATTAGCTCTAGTAATTTTCTGGTGGAGTCTTTAGGGTTTTCTAGGTAGAGGATCATGTCATCTGCAAACAGTGAGAGTTTTACTTCTTCTTTTCCAATTTGGATTCCTTTTATTTATTTTTCTGCTCTGATTGCTGTGGCCAAAACTTCCAGAACTATGTTGAATAGTAGCAGTGAAAGTGGACACCCTTGTTTTCTTCCTGACTTTAGGGGAAATGCTTTCAATTTTTCACCATTGAGGATGATGTTTGCTGTGGGTTTGTCATATATAGCTTTTATTATGTTGAGGTATGGTCCTTGTATTCCTGCTTTTTGGAGAGTTTTTATCATAAATGGATGTTGAATTTTGTCAAAGGCCTTCTCTGCATCTATTGAGATAATCATATGGCTTTTATTTTTCAATTTGTTAATGTGGTGAATTACATTGATTGATTTGCGGATATTGAAGAATCCTTGCATCCCTGGGATAAAGCCCACTTGGTCATGGTGTATGATCTTT
>SJYQ01008541.1:48497-79922 GCA_006410935.1 Redunca redunca
ACCCCCCACCATAGAACAGACAAGGAAGAGAGGATGAAAACAGAGGGAGAGATTTCTATGGGCTGGAGTGCAAAGTGATGACATACTTCCCTCCTATCTGAGTCCACTGGCCAGAACTCAATGCTGTGGCCACACCACACTTCCAGGGCCTCTGGGAAATGTGGCCAGTCACGTGTATGCCCAGCAGGATGGGGAGCGTGGACTGGGTGTGGTCACCTGCCTCCACACTACCTGCTTCCATTCCAACTCAAAGCCAGAATTTACCCAGAGAGGTGTGTGCCTCTTCCTGAGGCTGATGACTATAAACAATTTGAGACAGGATGGAAGGAGACAGGGGTCAATTGTTAAAAGTATGACACAACTGCTGAGAACAGGTTACAACAAAAACCAATTAGAACCGACCAGGCCCAAGATGGCAGAAGATTAGATCTCCAGTGGATCTTGAGCCTCAGTATACACTCACTGCATTACATTAATTAATGACACACCCACAAGCTACATGATAGTTTCAGGGCCAAAACATCAGTGTTGTCCCAATTCTTAAATTTTTCCACTTTTTTCATTATTCCAACTTTCCAAGATAGTTGGAATAATCCTCCCATTCTTTAACTAGGAACTAACCACCTCCATACCCTGGGGCCTCTCTTGCCTTTGGAGACAGTCCATACTCTGTCTGAGTGTGTATCTCTCTAAAAAACCTGCTTTCATTTTATCATGACTTGCTCTTGAATTCTTTCCTGCTCACAGCTAAGGACCCTCACTTGGTCATCCCAGGAACTCACCTGAGACCTAGAACAAAACCCATCTCATGCCCCATTTTTCCTATAACAAAATCTGCTTCTCTCATCCACTGTCCACATCCAAACCAGAGGAAACCAAGGATTTTGTTTAGAACACAGCAATTGTGAAAATACATTTGCAAAGCAAACTACATGAAAAAAACTCAGGTTTTCCCACAGCACTAAAAGGTCCAGGAGAAATCCAAGAAGATTTCACAGTGAGTCTGTATTTCCTGTCTCCTGGGATGTGAAAGGGTCTGGCCCCACAGAGCCAGGCTTCCCTGCAGCCTTACCTGGAGGGCAATGGTAGTGCTCTCCCTCGGTGCGTCTCCACTCTGCCTCTGCCTCTCATGGAGCCACCTGCTGTACTTGTGTGTATATGAGGATTTTGTTGTAAATTTGAAATGCTTTCAACTTTCCTGCTGTCTCAGCATCCCCACATAAGGGCAGTACTCCCTGCTCAGGCATCACGGTGTTGAGCTGGCCCCTCCACAGTTTCCCCCTCTTTCTTGTCTCTGTCTGTGACCCTCATGCTTCTCGGTGTGTTCCCCACCCCTGATTTGCCTGCAGGTCCTCACTCTCAGCCCTTCACCTGAATAATTGAGCCCAATCCCCTGGTGCTCCTCCCATGTGGCCACCAACCTTTTTTTCTATGACTTGTGCTCTTCTGTAGCCCTGTTGGAGTGGTGCTCAGAGACCCCACAAGGGAGAATTTATCTTCCATTTATAACGTAGAGGGATGCCCTCCAGGCTGCATGGTGGGATGGGTCCTGGGAACCAGAGGGTGCTGGGAGATCACCCAGTCAGAGGTCTGATTAAAAGTTCCTGAATAGTCTGATGCGGGTGCCATAGCTGCAAGTCCATTACATAGAGAGTAGCGGAAGCTAGGGGACTGTCCATAGACAGAAAACACAGGGGAGACACCAGAAGGCCGGTTTGGCAAGCAGCACAGGGCAGAGAGGGAAGGGAGAAGTAGCAGGGATGGAAGCCAGAGTGGTAGGAAAAAACAGACCACGTCAGACTGCAGTTGAGAAGATTTCATTTACCTTGAACAACAATGCAAAGGTCTTAAAGCATTTTTCAAGGGAAAGGGAGTGACTGTGTTGCATTTTATAAAGCTCCTTCTATTTTTAGTCACTAAAGGATGTATGGAGTGCAAAGCAGGAGGCTGCTGTGGGGAAATCCAGGTGCCACAGCACTTTTTCTGGGCCCTCTAAATGGAGGATGAAAAGAATGCCAATTCCAACAAGATCAGCAATCTTAGGGTGCCAGATGGTCATCAGTGATGTAGTGTTTGCCACTGAAGCACCAGAAAAGCAAATGGTAACATCTTGTCCGGAAGTTCCCATCTGGTCTGGGCCTCAGGGGACTGACTCAGAAGCCATCATCATGAAATAAACTCCTGAGTAGAGTTTAATGTTTGCCAGTGGATCACACATTCAAGCAGTAATTAATGATTTGATTCATTGTGCTTCAGGGAGCCACTGTCCAACAAAATAATCCAAGTAATTTAAATCTGCAATAAAGTAGGAGTGCAACAACATTTCATGGTTGCACATAGCAATGATTTGCTGGAAAGGGGGGTGGGGGGAAGCATTTTTATTAGAGCCACATCCAAATAATCCATAGGAAAGCAATATTGAGTTCACAAGTGATTTGATTACATTCCTCCACAACAGTCCTCCAAGGCAGAGTCAAGTCCAAATGCATTTCAGTGAATGTGCAGAATACCAAAAGTTCTGTAAACCAACACATTTCATCAAAATTACTCTGTGTGTGTCTGAGATAGAAAATGTTTGCCGAATGCTAACCGTTGTTTTATTCAGAATAAATTTCCTCCACCATTAGCATTTGGCATCTGCAGCTGATAGAAGGCTGAGTGGTGCCCTGTGGGGTAGGATTTTCCTCACCAAGCCCCTCTTTCAGGATCTTTAGCCACTGGTACACTTGGGGGCCCCTCCCCATTGTTCCTACACCCACTGAGCAGCCTGAGTGCTGCCTTGTGCCAGATATTGCCTTGAGTGTGATGTACAGACTACAGGGGAGGCAATCCTGAACTGAAGTGAGCAACTACAGTATAATGGGAGAGGGGCCAAGAGTGACCCTGGGTGCTCTGGGATAGCAGCAAAGGGCTATCTGGGAGTGGTGAAAACTGAGAAGTTAGCTGGGAGCAGAAGTGGGGAGGGCAGGCAGGGTATTTCAGGTGGCACTCAATGATCTCTTTTCATGGAAAGCACACACATTTCTTTAATTGGCCATTGGCCTCAGATAGACAAATAAACTCTCCCAAATCAAGAACATAATAGACAGATTTGATCCAATGAAACTTCAAAACAGAGGATACGAAACTCACATGATCAGCTTGAAGTCATGTCTACTTTACTTCTTCATGTTTCTTGAGTGGTTATAGTATCACAGGCACTGCTGGTCCTAGGTGCTGAAGATTTAGCTGAGAACAGGGCAGACCAGTCACTGTCTCTGTGGATCTCATATTTAAGTGGAGCAGAGAGAGATTCAGCTAACTGTTGTGATAACAGCCATGCAGGAAATTACTGGGGTGGGAATGAGTTGGAGGGACAGGAGGGGAAAAGGAGTGTGAAATGGGGCTAGAACTTCAGACAGCAGCTAAACCCCCAACCTGCCCTGTTAACCTGGGACATTTCCCAAGCTGTTCATAGCAGTACACTCCTCTTGTGATGACTTCCTTTTAACACAAGAGTTGTCTCCGTGTCCAGGGGTACCCCAGCTTGACACCTGCTCTCTCTGTATCATTAATAATAGTGCCCTGTCCTCATTCACTCTCAGGCATGTCCTGGTCTGGATTATAAATTTTACAGCCACACTGACTAAACAAGAAACTGGTTTCCAGTCAGACCCTACAGCCCACACAGCTGACTCATTCCCTCTTCTTCAGAGATATGAGCCATATTTAAAGTCTGTAAATACCCAAAACATAGCAACTCAGTCTAAATCAAAGAGCCCTGGTTGAAAACAGTTCTGCAGTAGATGTTATGTTTAATTATATCTGAAGAGACAAGATATCATTAAATTTGGAGATCATGCATGTGACATTCTCTGTGAGCCCAGCTTTCACCCATACTTTTTCTTAAGTCTGTACTACATGTGCCAGGCACTATCAAAGAGATTCTCTGGAACAACCTCATTCATTCCTTGAATGATCACAATCCCTGTTTTTCTCCAAGGACTTGGGAATCTTTTCCCAGGCACATGCTGAGGAGGACTTGATCTTAGGCAGAGGCTCCAGGATCCATGTCCTCACCTATTGTATAGACAGACCCCAGATAATGACCGGTCCAGGCCTTCTCTGGAGCTTCACACCCTCAACTGATGCTAGCCAATCCACTAGGCTGCTTCACAGACATTTCAAATCCAACTCATCCAAACCAGAAATCTTTCCTTTTGTTTTCCCAGATTTTCTCTTTCTCTGTTCTGTCACTCTTGCCATGGTGGGAGTGGGGTCTGGTGGACTGCCAGCAGTCTGACCACTTGAACTCAGGCTCCACAGAGCATCCTGCTCCTTGTCTATTTCCACCCTCCCTGCATCTGGCCCACTGTCCAGCTTGAAAACCCTAACCTCATGCCTACCTGTGTTCTTTCCTCACATCCAGCTCCCCCCACTTCACACAGAGTCCTCTCCGCCCATGCCTCAGTGCTGATGCTCACAGTCAGACCCCAAAGGGCTTAGCATCTCCTGATGACAACACAGCCAGAAGGAAAGAGTAAAGACCACATAGACAGCAGCCCACCAGGCTCCCCCATCCCTGGGATTCTCCAGGCAAGAATACTGGAGTGGGTTGCCATTTCCTTCTCCAATGCATGAACATGGAAAATGAAAGTGAAATCACTCAGTCGTGTCTGACTCTTAGCGACCCCATGGACTGCAGCCTACCAGGCTCTTCCATCTATGGGATTTTCCAGGCAAGAGTACTGGAGTGGGGTGCCATTGCCTTTGCTTTGGAGCCACAGTGGGGCTCAAATCCCAGCTGTCCTGCTGACAGACTCTGGGACCTTGGGTAAAGTACTTGGCTTTACTGAGTCACCATTCATTCTTCTGTGAAGTATTAATAGTATCTGATTGACTTTTAGTGAAGTGAACCAAGTTCCCAGTTCCCTAAGCAGAAGTGATGAATAACCTCGACCTCTAAAAAATCAGCCAAGACCAATATTTCATTTTCCATGTGTGTGTGTGTGTATATATATATATATATATATATAACAGAAGCAGAAGAGATTAAGAAGAGCTGGCAAGAATACACAGAAGAACTATACAAAAAAGATCTTTAAGACCCAGATAACCACAATGGTGTGATCACTCACCTAGAGCCAGACATCCTGGAATGTAAAGTCAAGTAGGCCTTAGGAAGCAGCACTATGGACAAAGCTAGTGGAAGTTATGGAATTCCAGTTAAACTAATTCAAATCCTAAAAGATGATGCTGTGAAAGTGCTACAATCAATATGCCAGCAAATTTGGAAAACACAACAGTGGCCATAAGACTGTTTTCATTCCAATCCAAAAGAAAGGCAATGCTAAAGAATGCTCAACCTACCATTCAGTTGCACTGATCTCATACATTAGCAAAGTAATGGCTCAAAATTCTGCAAGCCAGGCTTCAATAGTACATGAACCATGAAATTCCAGATGTTCAGGCTGGATTTAGAAAAGGCAAAGGAATCAGAGTTCAAATTGCCAAACATCCACTGGATCGTCTAAAAAGCAAGAGAGTTCCAAAAAAGAACCCCATCTATTTCTGCTTTGTTGACTATGCCAAAGCTTTTGACTGTGTGGATGACAACAAACTGTGGAAAATTCTTCAAAAGATGGGAATACCAGAACACCTGACCTGCCTCCTGAGAAATCTGCATGCAGGTCAAGAAACAACAGTTAAAACTGGACATGGAACAACAGACTGGTTCCAAACAGAAAAAGGAATACATCAAGGCTGTATATTGTCACCCTGCTTATTTAACATATGCAGAGTACACCATATGAAATACTGGGTTGGATGAAATACAAGCTGGAATCAAGATTGCTGGGAGAAATATCAATGAACTCAGGTATGCAGATGACACCACCCTTATAGCACAAAGTGAAGAAGAACTAAGGAGCCTCTTGATGAAAGTGAAAGGAGAGTGAAAAAGTTGGCTTAAAACTCAACATTCAGAAAACTAAGATTATGGCATCCAGTCCCATCACTTCATGACAAATAGATGGGGAAATGAAGCAGTGAGAGACTTTATTTTCTTGGGCTTGAAAATCACAGCAGATGGTGACTGCACCCATGAAATTAAAAGACCCTTGCTTCTTGAAAGAAAAGCTATGACCAACCTAGACAGCACATTAAAAAGCAGAGACATTATTGTCAATATCTCCCTCCATTGCAGATTGAATTGGACTATCTTTCTTCCATTAAATTGAGCACTTACTAAGAGGAGAGTGACAAAGTTGGCTTAGAGCTCAACATTCAGAAAACTAAGATCATGGCGGGAATACCAGACCACCTAACCTGCCCCTTGAGAAATCTGTATGCAGGCCAGGAAGCAACAGTTAGAACTGGACATGGAGCAACAGACCGGTTCCAAAGAGGAAAAGGAGTACGTCAAGGATGTATATTGTCACCCTGCTTATTTAATTTACATGCAGAGTACATCATGAGAAACGCTGGACTGGAAGTAACACAAGCTGGAATCAAGATTGCGGGAGAAATATCAATAACCTCAGATATGCAGATGACACCACCCTTATGGCAGAAAGTGCAGAGGAACTAAAAAGCCTCTTGATGAAAGCAAAAGAGGAGAGTGAAAAAGCTGGCTTAAAGCTCAACATTCAGATAACGGAGATCATGGCATCTGGTCTCATCACTTCATGGCAAATAGATGGGGAAACAGTGGAAACCATGGTTAACTTTATTTTTAGGGGCTCCAAAATCACTGCAGATGGTGATTGCAGCCATGAAATTAAAAGATGCTTACTCCTTGGAAGAAAAGTTATGACCAACCTAGATAGCCTATTCAAAAGCAGAGACATTACTCTGCCGACTAAGGTCTGTCTCGTCAAGGCTAAGGTTTTTCCTGTGGTCATGTATGGATGTGAGAGTTGGACTGTGAAGAAGGCTGAGCACCGAAGAACTGATGCTTTTGAACTGTGGTGTTGGAGAAGACTCCTGAGAGTCACTTGGACTGCAAGGAGATCCAACCAGTCCATTCTGAAGGAGATCAACCCTAGGATTTCTTTGGAAGGAATGATGCTGAAGCTGAAACTCCAGTACTTTGGCCACCTCATGCGAAGAGTTGACTCATTGGAAAAGACTCTGATGCTGGGAGGAATTGGGGGCAGGAGGAGAAGGGGATGACAGAGGATGAGATGGCTGGATGGCATCACGGACTCGATGGACATGAGTCTGAGTGAACTCCAGGAGTTGGTGATGGACAGGGAGGCCTGGTGTGCTGCGATTCATGGGGTCGCAAAGAGTTGGACATGACTGAGCAACTGAAGTGAACTGAACTGAAGATCATGGCATCTGGTCCCATCACTTCATAGCAAATAGATGGGGAAACAGTGGAAACAGTGGCTGAATTTATTTTTAGGGACTCCAAAATCACTGCAGATGGTGACTGCAACCATGAAATTAAAAGACACTTGCTCCTTGGAAGAAAAGCTATGACCAACCTAGGCAGCATATTAAAAAGCAGAGAAATTACTTTGCCAACAAAGGTTCATTTATTCAAGGTTATGGCTTTTCCAGTAGTCATATATGGATGTGAAAGTTGGACTATAAAGAAAGCTGAGTGCTGAAAAATTGAGGCTTTTGAACTGTGGTGTTGGAGAAGACTCTTGAGAGTCTCTTGGACTGCAAGGAGATCCAACCGGTCAATCCTAAAGGAGATCAGTCCTGAGTATTAATGGAAGGACTGATGTTGAAGCAGCAACTCCAATAATTTGGCCACCTGATATGAAGAGCTGACTCATTGGAAGAGACCCTAATGCTGGGAAAGATTGAAGGACAACAGAGGATTAGATGGTTGGATGGCATCACTGACTGAATGCAGATGAGTTTGAGTAAACTCCAGGAGTTCATAATGGACAGGGAAGCCTGCTGTGCTTCAGTCTATGGGGTGGCAAAGAGTTGCACACGACTGAGTGACTGAAATGAACTGAACTGAATATGACAGGTACAGTGCCATGTACTTCAAGCTGCTCAGCATAACTCTCCAGGACAGATATTGTTATCTCTTTTTACCAATGTTTTGTGAAATACTGACCTTATTTGACAACAATTCTAACAAAGGAAATAAGGCTACTTCTGTCTAACATATTCATCGGCTGAATATGGATTATAAGCACTGAGCAGATATATAGTCTGTGCCTAAAGGACAGTCCACTGATGGCATGCAAGTCCAGGATGTCCCAGCCTGAACTTGGGAAAAGAAAAACCACAGTCAGTCACTTCAGTCATTCAGCTGTGTCCAACTCTTTGCGACCCCAGGGACTGCAGCCCGCCAGGCTTCTCTGTCCATCACCAACTTCTGGAGCTTATTCAAATTAATGTTCATTGAGCCGGTGATACCATCCATCTCATCCTCTGTCGTCCCCATCTCCTCCCACCTTCAGTCTTCCTCAGAATCAAGGTCTTTTCCAATGAGTCAGTTCTTTGCATCAGGTGGCCAGAATATTGAAATTTCAGCCTCAGCATCAGTTGGACTTCCCTGGTGGATCAGATGGTAAAGAATCTTCCTGCAACATGGGAAACCTGAGCTTGATTTCTGGGTTGTGAAGATCCCCTGGGCATGGTAACCCATTCCAGTATTTTTTCCTGGAAAATCCCCATGGACAGAAGAGACTGGTGGGCTATAGTACATAGGGTTGCAAAGAGTTGGACACCACTGAGTGACTAAGCACAGCACATTGTGACCTCTCATATATAGAATTTAAGTAGCTTCCAAAATAAACCCCAGAGACCTTCTCTAAACTACTAGATAGAATCACAGAACCACAGCAGCTACTTGACAAGTGCACACCACTTGACACCCCAGAGCAGGTCCCACCTCACAGGAGAAGAGCTCACGGTGATGGGATATTTACTCCACACCTGGCCCTGTGCTCCCTGCTTAAGGGCTTCTTTTCTTTACCCTACAAAATAAAGTCATGGAGGAGCAACAGCCACAACCACCTTCGGAAAGAGTCATAATATTTTTGAGGTAAGAACTCTTTAACAAAAAGGGGAAAAGAAGACCCAGAAAGATTCTTAACTTGGCCAAGATCCCAGAGCTATTATGACAAGAGGAACATTTTGAATTCAGCTCAGCTCTGAGTTTACACTAGTTATCCAGGACATACTTGAGTGTTTGATGTGACATCATCTGAATATGCTTCAATGCAGAGGGAAAATGTGCACCTCTGCTGGCACATGGCCCCTGTGCTGTCACTTTCTCAGATGCAATAAATCAAATGCTACAAGGGAGACTACTTGATCATATGTGCTAGGCCCTCTGCTGGCTTCTGCAGCAGAATTATGAGACAAACAAATAAATTAAAAGATGAGAATTTGGAACTGTTCCTGGAGGGGCCTCGTTCCTGTAAATCCATTTGGCAGTTCAACTGGGCATCCACTCTGCCAGCCTCCTGTGTTCAAAGAGCAGGCTGCCAGGACAAACTGGTTGGGCAGTGAAAACCATTGCTGGATGCATCCAAGCAGAGTTACTGTGGTTGAGGAGGCCATGTCCTTGGGGAGTTTCAGTCTGAGTGACCTCTATGTGGCATCCAATGTTGAGGATCAAAGGGTGTAGGAAGGTCTTTCCTATGTCTGTGGAATATCACCCAATAGCTTACTGAAAAAACCTAGGAATCATTCTTGAGCCTGTCCTCTCCTTTGCTTTTCAGATGCAAGCCTTAACAAAGCTGTGGGCTCTACCTCTAAACTACAACCTGGATCCAAACCATTTTTCACCATCCCAAATACAACTCCAGATATATGCAGGCCACCACTTACCCAGACCACAGAGACTCCCAGCTATAACACTTCTCCTCTGAAAGTTATTCTCCACTCAGCAGCCAGTTCTATTTTCCCTTGCTCAATACTTTGAGCAATGACTTTACTTCCACTTAGAATAAAACTCAACTTTTTAGCAAAGTCCAGTATGCTCTCTTCCTGTGAATACTTGACTCAGTCTGAACCATCCACTCCTTCCCTGGCTAACTTTGTGGTTCTTGGGATGCCTCCTGGCTTGGCCCTGCTTCTCTTTCCAGACAGACATGACCAACCAGCTCAGTTGTCCTCTTCTCAAATTTGTTGTCCTGACCAGCAGACACTCACAGCCCCTCTTCATATTTCTGTGTTTTATTTGCTTCACAGGACCTATGGCTATCATGTTTATCACTCATAGTCCAACAGATCAGCTCCTAAAGGACTGGAACATAGTGGAGGTAATTCATTTATTTCTGAATGAATGAATGTGGAGATTTGGGCCTTTGTGTCTTCAGCAAGGAAAGAATGTGCTACATTGGGAGAAAGACACCAGGGCCTGCTGGAAGGTGGGCTAGAGAATCTTTTGCATTGGCAAAAACATCCAGGATGCTTCATGCTTCTGTCCCTTCTGAAACATCCTTCCCACCCTGCTACGGCCTCCACTGTGGGCCTAGTGATTGCCCATTCATCATTCCAGATCAGCACCCTCCTCAGTCTCCCCTGACAGCCAGATAAGGTAAGTGACCCTGCTTTCACTCATGCACTCACATCAATGGAACCACTTCCCTCTGGATCCACCCTCGTGGCTGAATATGCTTATGGATGGGAGGTCCACTCTCATAGAGGGCAGAGGCATGCATCCCCAGTGTGAATAAAGACCTGGAACACGGCGGGCACTCAATGCTGTGTGTGGAGCCCCCAGATCAAGTTGCCAACTTTTCAAGTGGGGAAAACGCAGGTCTCAATAAGACATTATTTTTCTGTCTGCCTGTCCTGGGCTGGATCCCTCTGACTGCCTCAGGCTTGGGCCTCAGTCTCCTTTCCGCAATATGCTCTCACTTCCTACACAGGCTCAGATCTTCTTCTGTGTGCTGCTGCTGCTGCTGCTGCTGCTGCTGCTGCTGTGTGCTGCTTCAGTTGTGTCTGACTCTGTGCGACCCCAGAGATGGCAGCCTACCAGGCTCCCCCGTCTCCAGGCAAGAACACTGGAGTGGGTTGCCATTTCCTTCTCCAATGCATAAAAGTGAAAAGTGAAAGTGAAGTCGCTCAGTCGTGTCCAACTCCTAGCGACACCATGGGCTGTAGCCTACGAGGCTCCTCCTTCCATGGGATTTGCCAAGCAAGAGTACTGGAGTGGGGTGTATTGCCTTCTTCGCTTCTTCTGTGTGAGTGACTCCCAACTGTAACCTTGCTCCTTTCTCCAGACCATATGCCCAGCCATGCAGTCAATATCTCCCTTCATTGGCAGACAGTATTTTAGAGTCATCCTGTCCAGAGCTGAGCTCTGGATCCCAGCTCTTATGGACCTCTGCTACCATCACCCTCAAAACCATTCTGAATTCCTCTTTTCCTCTCCCAGTCTGCAGCCAAGCCTGCCGCCTTCCTGGATATCTTCTCTGGCAACCCCCTCACCCTGGCCCAGCCACGCTTGTCAGAGGACTCATAAAGAACCTTTGTTCTTGCCCAGGAGGCTCTTCACACTGTTCCAGAACAGAAACCAGGAATCTTTCTCAATTCAGTCATATCATGTCATCTCTCTGTTCAAATCTTTCCATCTTATTTAGACTAATACCCGGTCAGTGACCATAACAATGTCACATGCCCATACCCTCTCATCAGAGAAGCTCCACCTGAGGAGTCTCCTTTGTTTTCTAAAAATTTTATTGGAGTAGAGTAGCTTTACAATGGAGAAGGAAATGGCAACCCACTGCAGGACTCTTGCCAGGAAAATCCCAGGGACAGAGGAGCCTGGTCGGTTGCCATTTATGGGGTTGCACAGAGTCAGACGACTGAAGTGACTTAGCAGCAGCAGCAGCAGCAGCTTTACAATGCTGTATTAGTTTCTACTATACAGCAAATCAAATCAAGTGTGTGTGTGTGTATATATATATATATATATATATACACACACACACATATATCCCCTCTTTTTTTGATTTCTTTCCCATTGAGGTCATCAAAGAGAATTGAGTACAGTTCCATTTGTTATGCAGTTTATTTATACACAGTAGTGTGTATATGTCAGTCTCAATTTTCCAATTCACCCAACCTCTCCTCCCTTGGTGCCCATACATTTGTTCTGTATGTCTGTGTCTCTATTTCCTCTTTGCAAGTGTGTTCAACTGTGACATTTTTCTAGATTCCACATATATTCATTAGTATACAATATTTGTTTTTCTCTTTCTCACTTGCTTCACTTTGTATGACAGCCTCCAGGACCATCCATGTCTCTACAAATGGCACAATTTTGTTCCTTTTTATGGCTGAATAATATTCCATAATTCCATAATATATATATAAATCATAATTCCAAAATATTCCCCAATGTTCATTGCAGCCCTATTTACAATAACCAGGACATGGAAGCAACCTAAATGTCCATCAACAGAGGAATTGATAAGGAAGATGCACTATATATGTAGGGCCATATATACAGCCCTTGATGACACTTAGAAGCACTGGGGATATTACTCAGATGTGTATTGACTGTCTGTATCCATGAGAATGAAGTTTTGAACTACTCATAGCACACAGGAGAATGGACTTGTCCATGGAATGAATGAGTAGATGCAGCTCTAATGTTCCCCCCAAAGATCAGGTTCTCCCTGTCAAACCCCATAAGAGCTGCAAGTATAAAATCTCGAGTCAATTCAAGTGCTTCAGACCCTATTCCATGGGAAAGCAGTGGGCCTGCCATAGATCAGATTCTATTTCAAGTGGACTTTCTTCATCACTCAAGCCTCATCCTCAGTGGCCACAGTGCTAACCCTTCTTGTGCTTACATTTGGCCAGACTTATAGTCAGGGCAGAGCAGTGGGTAATTGAAGGAAGGCTGCTGCCAGGTGAAGTCAGGAATTAATGCATGGGAGGGGATTTCAGGTCTCCCTCCCCACAAAATGAATTGGCAGGGTTTTATTTTTGTTTGTTTGTTTGTTTGTTTGTCATTATTGTTACATTTTCCACTCATATTGTGTTAGCTCTCCAGAGAAACCGAGCCAAATAGAACTTATCTATCAAGATTTATTATAAGAAATTGGCTCACATGATTATGGAAGCAGAAAAGTCCCACAGTTTTCTGTGTGTAAGCCAAAGACCAGAAAAGTTGGTGGAGTGAGTTCCACTTTCAGGGCTGAAAATCAGTGTCACAGCTCTTCTCTCAACCGAGGGGATGTTGGCTAACCTCTGTTTTACTTCATCACCAATTCAAATTTGAATCTTATCTGGAAACACTCTCACAGACACACCCAGATATAATGTTTAGCCAGGTCTCTGGATGCATTGTGGCCCAGGCAAGTTAGCACATAAAATTAACCATCACACATACTTTCTTTTAAAATTTGCACTTGGAATTATATGCCAATAAATTGGACAACGTAGAAGAAATGGACAAATTCTTATAAAAGTACAACTTTCCAAAACTGAACCAGGAAGAAATAGAAAACCTTAACAGACCCATCAAAGGTACAGAAATTGAAACTGTAATCAGAAATCTTCCAGCAAACAAAAGCCCAGGTCCAGACAGCTTCACAGCTGAATTCTACCAAAAATTTAGAGAAGAGCTAACAACTATCCTACTCAAACTCTTCCAGAAAATTGCAGAGGAAGGTAAACTTCCAAACTCATTCTATGAGGCCACCATCACCCTAATACCAAAACCTGATAAAGATGCCACACAAAAAAGAAAGCTACAGGCCAATATCACTGATTAACATAGATGCAAACATCCTTAACAAAATTCTAGCAATCAAAATCCAACAAAACCAAGTGGGCTTTATCCCAGGGATGCAAGGATTCTTCAATATCCACAAATCAATCAATATAATTCACCACATTAACAAATTGAAAAATAAAAGCCATATGATTATCTCATTAGATGCAGAGAAAGCCTTTGACAAAATTCAACATTCATTTATGATAAAAACTCTCTAGAAAGCAGGAATAGAAGGAACATACCTCAACATAATAAAAGCTATAAATGACAAACCCACAGCAAACATTATCCTCAATGGTGAAAAATTGAAAGCATTTCCCCTAAAGTCAGGAACAAGACAAGGGTACCCACTTTCACCACTACTATTCAACATAGTTCTGGAAGTTTTGGCCACCACAATCAGAGCAGAAAAAGAAATAAAAAGAATTCAAATCCAAATAAAAGGAAAAGAAGAAGTAAACTCTCACTGTTTGCAGATGACATGATCCTCTACCTAGAAAACCCTAAAGACTCCACCAGAAAATTACTAGAGCTAATCAATGAATATAGTAAAGGTGCAGGATACAAAATCAACACACGGAAATCCCTTGCATTCCTATACACTAATAATGAGAAAGTAGAAAAAGAAATTAAGGAAACAATTCCATTCACCATTGCAATGAAAAGAATACTATACTTAGGAATATATCTACCTAAAGAAACTAAAGATCTGTATATAGAAAACTATAAGACACTGGTGAAAGAAATCAGAGAGGACACGAATAGATGGAGAAATATACCATGTTCATGGATCAGAAGAGTAAATATAGTGAAAATGAGTATACTACCCAAGGCAATCTACAGATTCAATGCAATCCCTATCAAGCTACCAGCGGTATTTTTCACAGAGCTAGAACAAATAACTTCACAATTTGTATGGAAATACAAAAAAAAAAAAAAACCTCGAATAGCCAAAGCAATCTTGAGAGGAACTAGAGGAATCAACATGCCTGACTTCAGGCTCTACTACAAAGCCACACTCATCAAGACATCATGCTACTGGCACAAAGACAGAAATATAGATCAATGGAACGAAATAGAAGGCCCAGAGATAAATCCACGCACCTATGGACACCTTATCTTTGACAAAAGAGGCAAGAATTTACAATGGAGAAAAGACAATCTCTTTGACAAGTGGTGCTGGGAAAACTGGTCAAGCACTTGTAAAAGAATGAAACTAGAACACTTTCTAACACAATACACAAAAATAAACTCAAAATGGATTAAAGATCTAAATGTAAGACCAGAAGCTATAAAACTCCTCGAGGAGAACATAGGCAAAACACTCTCTGACATAAATCACAGCAGGATCCTCTATGACCCACCTCCCAGAATACTGGAAATATAAGCAAAAATAAACAAATGGGATCTAATTAAAAGCTTCTGCACAACAAAGGAAACTATAAGCAAGGTGAAAAGACAGCCACTGGAATGAGAGAAAATAATAGCAAATGAAGCAACTGACAAACAACTAATCTCAAAATATACAAGCAACTTGTGCAGCTCAATTCCAGAAAAATAAATGACCCAATAAAAAAATGGGCCAAAGAACTAAATATACGTTCTCCAAAGAAGACATACAGATGGCTAACAAATACATGAAAAGATGCTCAACATCACTCATTATCAGAGAAACGCAAATCAAGACCACAGTGAGGTACCATTTCACACCATTCAGAATGGCTGCAATCCAAAAGTTTACAAGCAATAAATGCTGGAGAAGGGTGTGGAGAAAAGGGAACCCTTTTACATTGTTGGTGGGAATGCAAACTAGTACAGCCACTATGGAGAACAGTGTGGAGATTCCTTAAAAAAAAAAACTGGAAATAGAACTGCCTTATGACCCAGCAATCCCACTGCTGGGCATACACACCAAGGAAACCATAATTGAAAGAGACACGTGTACCCCAATGTTCATCGCAGCACTGTTTATAATAGCCAGGACATGGAAGCAACCTAGATGTTCATCAGCAGACAAATGGATAAGAAAGCTGTGGTACATATACACAATGGACTATTACTCAGCCATTAAAAAGAATACATTTGAATCAGTTCTAATGAGGTGGATGAAACTGGAGCCTATTTTAGAGTGAAGTAAGCCAGAAAGAAAAACACCAATACAGGATACTAACGCATATACATGGAGAAGGCAATGGCACCCCACTCCAGTACTCTTGCCTGGAAAATCCCATGGATGGAGGAGCCTGGCGGGCTGCAGTCCATGGGGTCGCTGAGAGTTGGGCACGACTGAGTGACTTCACTTTCCCTTTTCACTTTTATTCATTGGAGAAGGAAATGGAAACCCATGCCAGTGTTCTTGCCTGGATAATCCCAGGGACAGAGGAGCCTGGTAGGCTGCCATCTATGGGGTCACACAGAGTTGGACACGACTGAAGCAACTTAGCAGCAGCGGCAGCAGCAGCAGCAACGCATATATATGGAATTTAGAAAGATGGTAACGATAACCCTGTATGTGAGACAGCAAAAGAGACACAGATGTACAGAACAGTCTTTTGGACTCTGTGGGAGAGGGAGAGGGTGGGATGATTTGGGAGGATGGCATTGAAACATGTATAATATCATGTAAGAAACGAATCGCCAATCTAGGTTCGATGCAGGATGTAGGATGCTTGGGGCTGGTGCACTGAGATGACCCAGAGAGATGGTATGGGGAGGGAGGTGGAAGGGGGGTTCCGCATTGGGAACTCACGTACACCCATGGCGGTTTCATGTTGATGTATGGCAAAACCAATACAGTATTGTAAAGTAAAATTAAGTTAAAAAAAAAAAGTAAACAACTAAAAAAAATTTGCATTTGGGAAGCCGGGAGGTAGGATGGATTAGAAGATGAGGATTGACATATATACATTATTGATGCTATGTATATAATAGAGAGGCTTCCAGGGTGGTACTGGTGATAAAGAACCTGTCTATCAATGCAGGAGATAAAGGATGTGGATTCGATCCCTGGGTTGGGAAGATTTCCTGGAGATGGGCATGGCAAGCCACTCCAGTATTCTTGCCTAGAGAATCCCACGGATAGAGGAGCCTGGTGGACTATAGCCCATAGGGTCGCAAAGAATCAGACATGACTTAGTGACTAAACAACAACATAAAATAGATAACTAATGAGAATATACAGTATATAGTACAGGGAGCTCTACTCAATGCTCTGTGGTAACCTAAATGGGAAAGAAATCCAAAAAAGACTCTATACTTATATAACATTTGTATGTATAGCTGATGCACTTTACTGTACAGCAGAAACTAACACAACATTGTAAAGCAACTATACTCCAATAAAAAATGAAAAATAAAACATAAAAAATAAATATATACCCCAAATTTGCATTTCTATTGTGTTCCAACAATATGCCAATTTGAGATGGATGCTGATGATACAAAAGTAACAGATCATCCCAGTCCCCAAGGACTTTGAAGAGAGTAATGTAAAGAATCCTTATAAAGTCAGTCCTTACAAAGTCACATTATAGTGCCAGCAGAACTGATCAGAGGATGCTATGGGAGTACCTCTCAATCTAGGGAAGTATGGCTAGGATGGGGATTATTCAGAGATGCTTTTCTGGAGGAATAGGATATTCTGGAGCTGAGACTCAGTGCTGGGTTGTGAGGCAGCTAGCATGAAATGATGGACAGTCCAGAAAGGGCTTGAGGAAGTAAATAACAGAACAAGTTGATAGGGAGTTTTGCTGACTATGGTATGAGTTTTTTGGTGTCTGTGTGTCCAGGCACATTTCTTTATAGGAGCATCTATAGAAACAAACAATAATTAAATCTGCTAGAGGCAGGTGGGCTGATTCCACAGTCCCTGGCTCCCTTGTAACCTTCTTGCAGGGTTGTGATCATTAAGACTTTCAATGGAGCAATATATTGGAGAAGGTCCATGGAGGCCCACACACATGCCCTAGACCTTCCAAATTCAAGCTTAATTCCCTTTCTTTTTCTTTTTCTGGAGGAAAAAGTGCATAACAATTATGTTACATCATTTTAATCTGGCTGCAACTACACTGACAACATGGAGGACTACAGCATGTGCAAAAAATACACATTGTAAATTCTGTGGACTCTGTAAGTCTGAAAATAATTTGCCAAGGGCACCTGTCTTGATTAAGCCAAGTCAGACCACTTGGAAACTAGGGGCTCTGTACCCTTAAGTTCTCCACTATTATAAAGCTCACCCCAGGGACTGTATCCCATCAAGGTAGTCTGACACTGCAAGCTAACAAGGAGAAACCCATGGATGAGGCCCTTTTAAACATTTTTTAGTGTTTCATGTAAATGTGCCTAGCCATGCTCTGATAAGCCTGCAGCATAACTGATGTTGGGCAGAATCAGAATCAGCTCAGGGATGTTGTTAAGTCATTGCTGAGGACTGAGCTGGGCTGGGCTCATCCAAAAATGTTTTCTTTTCAAATTGGTAGAAGTATCAGCTTTCGTTATCCAAGCAAACAAACAAAAGACACTGATGGACAGGCTGACTGTGGAGAAAACTCCCAGAGGAATCGATGAGAGTTCTACCATTTTAATTGTGTAGGTAGAGGTGCCAGTGATTATTAATCCTATACTTTAATAAAGATGATGGAAGTTGGCACAACTTCTAGCCAACCCCCAGTCCTTCCCTTTATTCTGTAAGAGGGCGAGTTCAGGCGGGAGCGCCTCTTTGTCTGTAACCTGTGAGGTGGTCTAACCTTGAAGAACTCCACACTTCCCACCTTGAAGATGAGGAGTTGTGGCCCAGCTTTGCTGTTCTGTCCTAGGATATATTCCAGGAATGTCTCGGGGTTCTGAATCTCTCAGCCCAATGACTTGGGATGAATAATTTGAGATTGATATTTAACCATTTTTACCTACCTGCCTTATGTGGTTGAAGCTAATATGGTTGACCTACCTTATATGGTTGAAGCTAATATCTAAGGCTGAAAATAAGACCACAGTGGACTAGTAACAACTAAAGGTAGAATGTAAGCATTTCTTTATTGTTTTGTGATTTTCTAGGAGCAGAACCACATAAAATTTTTGTTACAATATTAACTTTTACTCTAAAATAATGGGTTCCTGTTCCCTAAGAGCTCAGTCAGTAAAGAAGCCACCTGCAGTGCAGGAGGTCCCAGTTCACTTCCTGGGTGGGGAAGATCTGCTGGAGAAGGGAGAAGCTATCCACTCCAGTATTCTTGGGCTTCCCTTGTGGCTCAGCTGGTAAAGAATCCACCTGTAGTGTGGGAGACCCCGGTTCGATCCTTGGGTTGGGAAGATCCCCTGGAGAAGAGAAAGGCTATCCACTCCAGTATTCTGACCTGTAGAGTTCCATGGACTATACAGTCCATGGGGTCACAAAGGGCCACCCACAACTGAGTGACTTTCACTTTCACATTTACTGCCAGTTAATGGGCTACAGGTAGCTCAGTGCTAAATAATTTGCCTGCCAGTACAGGCAACGCAGGAGACACGGGTTCCATCCTGGGATTGGGAAGATCCCCTGGAGAAGGGCATGGAAACCCACTGCAGTATTTTTGCCTGGAAAATCCCATGGACAGAGGAGTGTGGTAGACTACAGTTCATATGGTCTCAAAGAGTCAGACATGACTGAATGCAGCATAATAATATAAATAACCATGCTGCATCCACACTAAGGTATTTCCACTCAGGCCTAGACTTCCTTCAGTCCAGACCTAATGAACTGGTCTTCACAGAGCCAGGACCGGGCCATGCCTGGTAGAGAGTTAGTACTTAATCAATATTTTTGAATGAAGTAATAATTACATAAGTGAAGTAAATAAAGAACTAGCACTACTTTCTTTCTTAAGAAATGATATAATGTTTAGGATCAATCTCAAGCACAGCATTCACTCCAATGAGTCACAATGAGCAAGCCCCAAGGCATTTGAGGCTTGGGCAGGTTTCTTCATATTTCTGAGCTTTGTATTCCTAAGCTTTTAAGTGGAGAAAGAAGAAAGTCATTAGTGTTGATTCCTAAGTCCTATATTGTTGCAAGTAGTCCTCTCAGCAAAAGAAAAAAAAAAAAGGTGTTAGTCACTTAGTTGGGTCTGACTCTTTGAGTAACCTGCCAGGCTCCTCTGTCCATGGAATTCTCCAGGCAAGAATACTTGAATGGGTAGTCAATTCTCTTCTCCAGGGGATATTGCTGACCCAGGGATCAAACCTGATCCTCCTGCACTGCATGCAGACAGGTTCTCTACCACCTGAGCCACAAGGGAAGCCCAAGTCAGCAATGTAAGCACATTCCTGCTCTCTACGTGGGTCTGGTTTTACAGCTTTTTGCTGCACCCAAGTTGAAAGCCAAAGACAAAGGCATCTTTCACTGTTTCAAAATGAAGACCACTGTTAAGGTCTCAAAGACTACTTGCTAGGACTGCCAAATTGCAGTTCTTCTGCTCTTTGTCTCTCTTCTGACAGCTTTTCTCAGCTCCTGCCCATGGAGTCCAGTCCTGCAGGATTTTCACCTAGGCAGCAACTTGACAGGAGGCTTCTTTCAAGATCTATAAGCCTGGCTCTCACCTGCAGCAGTCCCTTGACCCATGGGAAGCTCTAACATTCCCCCTCCCCTACCCAGGCACTCTGTCTTGGAAACTGGCATCAGCCTGTGCTCACACGTGCCACCTCTGCACCTGTAAGGCACGTACCACAGGAGCTGACACTAAGCTGATTTTAAGGAACTGAATTAATCTAGAGGAGTCTTGAGCTTGCTTGAGCTCCATGGGGTGCTCTTGTTGTGATGATCACCAGGTGCCACAGAGAGAGGAGCACCACACCAAGGGATTTTTGTGGTGACCCTGGGCAGCTTGTTCACTATGAACTGTGGTTTCCCTCTCTGTGGAATGGTTGTAGAAGAATTACCTTTTTGTAATTGGCATCAGGATGTGGAATAAGTGCATCACGCTTGGGGCTCAACTCTTCATAAGTGACACTTTGCTGCCCCAGCTATTTAGTGAAAGAGGGTTGTATTAACATAAGCCAATAAAAGCACATGTTCTATTCATATAGTAGAAAAAAAGTTAATTAGAGAGCTGTCTTCCCATATAGATTGAGACTTTGTGAGGGCTAGAATTTTGTTTCATCCTTCCCTGTATCCAGAGTGATGCACATCCACAAGGAGAGGTTGGTTGAATAGATGGATAGGTGTGTGGATGGACAAGTGAGTGAGAGAACTTATAGAGAAATGTCTATTTGCCCTTTATGTTGTCTCAAGTCCCACCTTCATGGGCTCTATATGCCATGAAGACACTGTACTTGGCAAGGCAGAGGGAGAGGTACATAGCAGAATGTTGAATACAGACATTTTAACATAAAGTGTTTTAGATGAACTGTTCAAAGCTTTTCTGGCAAAAGCCAGGCATTGCAGATATCCTGACTCTGACCCGTATCTAACAGGGAGATTTTATGTGCTCTGCTTTGATCTTTTCTGGGTGGAAGGGAACTTGCCACTAGCACCAGAAAGGGTTTTTTTTTACAGTAACCTTTCTAGTGATACTGTATAGGGCAGGAGAAACCCCTGCAATCTTTCTGGAAACCAACTCAGAAACATGCATCAGAACCTTACAAATATCATCCTTGAAAGAGCAATTCCACCTCTAAGAA
This sequence comes from Redunca redunca, assembly GCA_006410935.1. Taxonomy (NCBI): domain Eukaryota; kingdom Metazoa; phylum Chordata; class Mammalia; order Artiodactyla; family Bovidae; genus Redunca; species Redunca redunca. The sequence continues at coordinate 69,850 of SJYQ01008541.1, forward strand.
TCTATACTAAGGAATGAATCAGAGATGTAGGCAAATGTTGATGCATACAGCATCACTTATAATAGTGATCACTTTATAATAATGACTCAAACATCCAACATGGGAAATTATTAAATAAATAATGGTACAAAACCATGTTTAAACACATTTTATGATGCAGAGAACCAGTATACTGTTGATTAAAAATATAGGGAAAGCAGGGCATACAATTTTTCTTATAGAATCTTTATACATGTGAAAAACAACATATACATTCGTGGAAAAGTTAAAAAAAAAAACAAGATGCTACTTTCATTGGTTACCCATGCTGCTGCTGCTACTGCTAAATCGTTTCAGCCATGTCTGACTCTGTACAACCTCATACATGGCAGCCCAGCAGGCTCCTCCCTCTGTCCCTGGGATTCTCTAGGCAAGAATAGTGGAGTGGGTTGCCATTTCCTTCTCCAGGTTACCCATGATGGGTGGAATAATGGATGTCTTTTACATTTTTTTTAAATGCTTTCGGGGTTTTAGATATTCACTACATCAATTGTGCTTAGCTGCTCGGTAGTGTCTGACTCTTTAGGACACTTTGGACTGCAGGGTCCTCTGTCCATGGGATTTTTCAGGCAAGAATACTGGAGAGAGTTGCTGTTTCTTTCTCCAGGGGATCTTACCAGTCCAGTAATCTAACCCATGTCTTCTGTGTCTCCTGTATGGAAGGTGGATTCTTTACCCACTGAGCCATTTAGGAAGCCCTGCTGCACCAGTTACTTGTATAATAAAATATACATTTTCCTAAGAAAAAAATATGAACTTTGTATAGTAAAATACTAAGAAAAAAGGATTTTCTGTAAAATACAACTGTATTTTTAATGTTTTTCTTCATGTGCTTTTAATTAATGTGTTATCTCAGAAAGGCTAAAACAGTCTTAGAGGAAAAGTAGCCTCTTAGTGTGTTTTGCAAAAGGATCATAATTACTAGGCATTTTTTTTTCTTTTTTTACTTAATAAGGGTCAAATTAGTGTCACTCATTAAAAAATTACAAGGTAAATATTAAAAATATAAATTATGCTGTATTGTTCTTGGTATTATAGCATATACTGGCTGGTGAAGACTATGTGTGTGCTGTCAGTCACTCAGTTGTGTCCAATTCTGAGATCCACATAGACTGTCACCCACCAGGCTCCTCTGTCCATGGGAATTATTCCGGCAAGAATACTGGAGTGGGTTGCCATTTCCTTCTCCAAGGGATCTTCCCAAATCATGGATCCAACTAGTGTCTCCTGTGACTCCTGCATTGGCAGGAGAATTCTCTACCACTGAGCCACCTGGGAAGACCAGTAGAGACATGGGCAACCGTTCTTTAGAATAACGGTAGAAACCATGACAAAGATATCAATATTCTAATTGTGACTTACTCTCTTAATCCAAAGTTTCATGTTCGTGTGTGGCTTGACCCTTTGTTGTTGTTCAGTCAGTAAGCTGTACCTGACTCTTTGCGACCTCATGGACTACAGCACATCAAGCTCCTCTGGCCTCCACTATCTCCCGGAATTTGTTTAAATTCATGTTCATTGAGTCGGTGATACTATCTAACCATTTCATCTTCTGTTGACCCCTTCTCCTTTTGCCTTCAATCTTTCCCAGCATCAGGGTTTGTTCCAATAAGTCAGCTGTTCTCATAAGGTGGCCAAAGTACTGGAGCTTCAGTTTCAGCACCAGTCTTTCTGATGACCCTTATGACTTAGGAAATACCTTATGTTTCCATGTTAAGAAGCATTGCAAACATTTTGTTTCCCTATGTGTTGTTACAGGAAACCCTCTTGGGCCTGTACGCAGTGCTTCTTATAATAGACACATACCAAAAGGAGATGACGGGGAGAGGAATTTAAACATCTGATAAATTTTCAACATCAGAAAGGCATTTATTAGAAATCAGGTACTCAGTCTCTATAAGTCTACCCAGCACAGGCTCTGTGCAGGTCGACAGGGTCATGGACATAGCACTGACTTCAGGGAGCTTACAGTCTGCCACTGTGGTATCTGTCACAATGATGGGAAAGGAGCAAGGTGCCATGGGAAACCAAGGAGAAAAAGTTGTGGTGTCAAGGGCAAGACCATTCTTGATCTGCAGACTTCACCCTATCAGCCCCCTTCCAGGGGAGAACCCTGCAGTCCTCTGCCAGAGAGTGGAGGGCATCTGGAAGACTTGCTGCTTACTCTACTGGGAGTATCAGCCTTCTGCCTTGTTTTTAATCCCAACAATTAGAGACACCTTGTGCCATAAGATCCTGAGCTTTTTGGTGCTTTGCTGTATATCCTAAGTAATTTCTTGTCTTTCCCATTTTGTGTTCAGGGACCAACTTTCATGGATTTGCTAAATTAGTTCACACTTTTCTCTTTGCTTTCTTGCTTTGAAATGGATTAAATAAATAGTCACATGAAGAATTTATGACACCCCCCCCATACCAGGTGCTTCCCTGATATCTCAGTTGGTAAAGAATCTGCCTGCAATGCAGGAGACTCTGGTTCGATTCCTGGGTCGAGAAGATCTGCTGGAGAAGGGATAGGCTACCCACTCCAGTATTCTTGGGCTTCCCTTGTGGCTTAGCTCGCAAAGAATCTGCCTGCAATGTGGGAGACTCCAGTTCGATCCTTGGGTTGGGAAGATCACCTGGAGAAGGGAAAGGTTACACACTCCAGTATTCTGGCCTGGAGAATTCCATGAACTGTATAGTCCACTTTATCCACACAGTTTCCAGGATTCTGTTCTCTACACTCCAAGTCAGAGATCAGAACGTATCTCTTTAGAGAATCTGATTAATCCGGGAGAAAAGAAAAAGATATTGCTGGTGGGTGACTCCTCAAGGAAAACCCTTGACATGTCATTTCAGAGTGAATCCCACATGTAGAATTTCACTCTTGTAACAGAGCCTTCGATCAGCCTCCCAATACCTAATTAAAAATGTAATCAGAAACCAACTATCACTAGATAGTTGAGGAATGTGATCACAATGAAAATGAAAGACCAAAACTGGGAAAGACTGTTTTAAAAAATTAAAGGAAACAGAAACTTTTCAGGGAAACAATATCACCAACCAAAGTGTCATAAATATTTTCAGTAATAGAAGACACTGTATGATGCTACAGAAATGGAATATGCAGAGAAGAAAAGATAAGTTGTAGAAGCTAAAAATAAGATAGCAGAAATAAGAGCATGGTAGATTTAGAATATAAATCTGAAGAAATTTCCCAAGAAAGGAAGCAAAAGAGAATGAAAAATATGAAAAAGAAGATATGAACCCATCCAGAATAGCCAACATATGAAAAATATGATAGAAACACCAGGAAAAGAGAAAGGAGAACATGTAGAGGAAGAAATTATCAAAGAAATAATGCAAGAAGTTTTCTCAGACCAAAGGAGACAAATATTCTGCTTAAAAAGGCCCATAGAATGAATAAAATCAGATATTCACAAAGCACAAAATTATGAAACTGAGGACAAGAATAAAAATCCTGTAAGACTCTAGACAGAAAAACAAGGTTAAATGCATAGAATCTGGGAGTAACATGTATCCTGTATTTTCAACAACCTCCATAGAAGACAGATGACAATAAAAGAATCTTTAAACTTTTAAAACAAATCTATACCCCAGTAAACTGAAACTCAAAAATAAGGATAGAAAAAAATAAATCTTTCTATAGATACAGTTTGGAAAATTGATCTCCCAAGCCCTCTTTCTCAGAAAGCTACTGAAAGATGGGTTCTACACAGAAAGGGAGGAGATTAAGAAAAAAACAAAACAAAAACACAAGCACACCTCATTTTAGTGCACTTTGGCTTATTGCACTTCATGGAGAGGCAATTTTTTGTTTTGTTTTTCAAATTAAAGGCTTTTCGCATCCCTGAGTCAAGCAAGTCTATCAGCATCATTTTTCCAAGGGGATTTGCCATTTCATTTCTCTGTTTTCACATCCTGATAATGATCACAGCATTTCAAACTTTTCAGTATTACTATACTTGTTATGATGATCACTGATCCATGATCTTTGATGTTATTATTGTAGTTGTTTTATGTTGCAACATACCATGCCCATATAAGACAGTCAACTTAAGTTTAAATGTGTGTGTGTTCTGACTGCCCCACTGACCAGCTGCCTCCCCATCTCTCTCTCTCTCCTGAAGCCTCCCTATTCCCTGAGACAGCAATATTTAAATTAGGCCAACTAATAACCTTACAATGACCTCTAAGTGTTCAAGTGAATGGAAAAGTCATATGTCTCTGACTTGAAATAAAAAGCTAGGAATGATTAAGCTTAGTGAGAAAAATTAAATCGGGAAAGGAGTACATCAGGACTGTATATTGTCACCTTGCTTATTTAACTTATATACAGAGTACATCATGTAAAATGCCTGGCTGGATGAAGCACAGCTGGAGTCAAAATTGCTGGGAGGAATATCAATAACTTCAGATATGCAGATGACACCACCTTTATGGCAGAAAGTGAAGGACTAAAGAGCCTCTTGATGAAAGTGAAAGAGGGGAGTTGAAAAGTTGGCTTAAAGCTCAACATTCAGAAAATTAAGATCATGGCATCTGGTCCCATCACGCCATGTCAAATAGATGGGGAAAAGGTAAAAACAGTGACAGACTTTATTTTGGGGGGCTTCAAAATCACTGCAGATGGTGACTGTGGCCATGAAATTAAAAGATGCTTGCTCCTTGGAAGAAAAGCTATGACCAAGCTAGACAGCTTATTAAAAAGTAGAGACATTGCTTTGCCAACAAAGGTCCATCTAGTCAAGTGTATGGTTTTTCCAGTAGTCATGTATGGATGTGAGAGTTGGACTATAAAGGAAGCTGAGCACCAAAGAATAGATGCTTTTGACCTGTGATGTTGGAGAAGACTCTTGAGAGTCCCTTGAACTGCAAGGAGACCAAACCAGTCAATCCTAAAGGAAACCAGTCCTGAATATTCATTGCAAGGACTGATGCTGAAGCTCCAATACTTTGGCAACCTGATACAAAGAACTGACTCCTTGGAAAAGACCTTGATGTTGGGAAAGATTGAATGCAGAAGAAGGGGGACGACAGAGGATGAGATGCTTGGGTGGCATCACCAACTCAATGAACATGAGTTTGAGCAAGCTCTGGGAGATGGTGAAGGACAGGAAGCATAGTGTGCTGCAGTCCATGACATCACAAAGAGTTGAACATGACTGAGCAGCTAAACAACAACAAATGCTCATTTACTATTCTGCATATCCTAGAGCCCTTAAGAATTTTGTTAAATCCACACTCTGCCTGAGCTCTGTACATGAAACAGCAAATATATTGAGACCTGCTTCTCAGAAAGATACTTATTTTAAAATATTACTGCTCATCAACAACATCTCCAAACTCTAGTGGAGATGTGCAGGGAGATTATTGTTGTTTTCATGCCTACTAATGTAACATCCATTCTTCAGATCATGGATCAAGGAGTAATTTTCACTTTCCAGTCTCTTTATTTAAGAAATACATTTGTAACCCTATAGCTGCTATAGTGATTCCTCTCATGGATCTGGACAGAATAAACTGAAAACCTTTCAGAAAGGATTCACAATTCTAGATTCCATGGAGAATATTCATGACTCATGGGAAGAGGTCAACATCAACATTAACAGGAGTTTGGAAGAAGCTGATTCCAACCCTCATGGATGACTTTGAGGGTTTACACTTCATTGGAGGAAGTAACTGCATATGTGGTAGAAATACAAGAGAACTAGAATTAGTGTAACCTGAAGATGTGACTGAATTGCTGCAATTTCATGGTAAAACTTTAATGGCTGAGGAGTTGCTGTTCATGAATGAGCAAAGAAAGTCTTCTAGATGGAATACACGCCTGGTGAAGTTGCTGTGAATATTGTTGAAATGACAACAAAGGATTTATAATATTACTTAAAGCAGTGGCAGGTTTTTGAGAAGATTTCCTCCAATTTTAAGAAAGTTACACTATAGAGAAAATGCTATTGAATAACACATACATATTTCATGAAAGGAAGAGTTAATTGATGTAACAAACTTTATTGTTGTCTTTCTTTAAGAAATTGACACAGCCATCCCAACCTTTGACATCCCCCACCATGAGGAGTCAGCAGCCATCAGCAACTTGGCAAGACCCTTCACCACCAGAAAGACTATAACTCGCTGAAGGCTCAGATGACGGCTAGCATTTTAATAAGTATTTTATTGTGGTATATGTGTAATATTTTTAGGCATAATGCTACTGCACACTTATAAACTACAGTGTAGTATAAGCGTAACTTTTATAGGCACTGAGAAACCAAAGAATTCATGTGATTTGCTTTATTGTGATATTCACTTTATTTCAGTGATCTGAAATTGAGTCTGTGATATCTCTTAGATATACCTGTGTAGGAATGCAAGAAAGAGCAGAAGATGACATAAATAGAAGGGAATTCCAAGTATAATGGGAAATGAAGGTCGCAGAAACAGCAGTTATGTACCAGGCTTAGACTGCAACAATACAGACTGGAAAGGGCCTCAGGAAAGATCTCATCATGAAGATAAAATTTATAAATAACTGAATTATTTTAACATTGCTATACAGTTCGGGGTCAAATTTATAATGCTGTTGCTAAGTGACTTCAGTCATGTCTGACTCTGTGCGACTCCATAGACGGCAGCCCACCAGGCTCCTCCATCCCTGGGATTCTCCAGGCAAGAACACTGGAGTGGGTTGCTATTTCCTTCAATGCATGAAAGTGAAAAGTGAAAGTGAAGTTGTTCAGTCGTGTCTGACTCTTGGCGACCCCACAGACTGCAGCCTACCAGGCTCCTCCATCCAAGGGATTTTCCAGGCAAGAGTACTGGAGTGGGGTGCCACTGCCTTCTCCAAAATTTATAATAAGTGTATGGAAAATAAAGATATAAAGACAGTGAAAGACAGAGTAATAAACATTATAGATTAAAAAATGAGTGGATAGGAATGAAGAAGCAATTGTGGTATATGCTTACCTGGTGATGGCACTTGTATAATTACAATAATGTGTACTTGAGTAGGTGGAGTGGGAAGGGTGGTGAAATAAATAAATCTCCTGCTCATATAGTGAAAGGCAAATGAACAATTCCTAAAACTGAAAAATTGAGACAGAAAAAGCATTATTTTCAAAGAAGCAAAAGCAAATATCAAAACAAAAGTAAAGAGAAAACAGCTAAAAACAAAGTAAATCAATTCCCTCTGGAGAAGAGAAAATTTTGGAAATGATGGAGAGAGGTGCTACTCTTTTCTTAATAAGTTTATAAAGCATTTGACTCTTTAAATATGATAAAAATAAAGGTAGTATTTTAATTACCACATTAATCAATAAAGATGAGTTTTTTAAATGTTGCTCCTTCATCTACATAGGAAAAATTCCTTGGAGCAAGCTTACTGTCTTTCTCTATGCTCTTCTAAAAACCCTATAAATTCCCTCATCCTGGCCCCAGTCTACCAAAAAGCAAAATATATGAAGTTAATTGTTTGGATTGTCTTGCCTTATTACATCCATTGATTTATTAATTCATTCATTCATTTTATACTCACTGTGTTCCTTCTCTGTGCCATGTATTGGGCAAGGTCTAAGAAAACCAGACCCTTAAATAGATAGATAGATAGATAGATATATGTGTGTGTATGGATAGATAGATAATGAATGGATGATTTCTGTGTGTGTATGATAAGATGAAGCAGATGCTCTATGTGACCTACCCATGTGCCTCCAACCTTAGCAATTCTAATGAGTTCAACACTTTCCAGCTGCTAATATCTATATTTCTATCACTTGTGTCTTTTTCCAGAATTTTATGAAGCACTCTACCCAGAGTGAGACAGTCTACACACATATATGTGCAAATATACAGTCCTCAAACAGTGACTATCAAGAGTTGGTGGACAAATACCCCACCTTGGGTAGAAAAGCTCTGAGTTTATTACACTAGCTCTCAGATATGATGCGGGGTTAAGTCCAAATTGCCCAATGTCTGATTTAAGAATGCATCTTTAATTGGCTGCCTTTCCTTCCCATCATCCTCACACTTCCCAATTAAACTGTTGGACTTGAATCTTTGACTTGGAGTCTGTTTAGGTGGCATTCACTAAAAGACAGACATGAAACTTAGGACAATAATAGAAGTTCACTGGATATTCAGAGAGCTCAGAGAAGAGCACTGAACTCATACTGGGAATGAGGAAGGTGGGGAAAAATGATTGCAATCAAGGAGAGCCCTTGGGAATGACTCTTGAGTGAGAAATTAAAGCATACCTGGCAGTTCACTTTCACTTTTCACTTTCATGCACTGGAGAAGGACATGGCAACCCACTCCAGTGTTCTTGCCTGGAGAATCCCAGGGATGAGGGAGCCTGGTGGGCTGCCATCTATGGTGTTGCACAGAGTCAGACACGACTGAAGAGACTTAGCAGCAGCAGCAGCAGCAGCAGCAGTTCACAGGCCCTCTGCCAGGTACAGGGTATCAGAAGCACACAGATATGGCCCCAACTATGGGACCTGGAAGGATGGATAACCACAAGATGAGAAGCAGTCAGGTGGATCATGCACCACGCAATGTGGGGAGCTGAAGAATCTACTCGTTAAGGGAGTCCACCGGCCTGGGCTATTTGTCCACTCCCTGCTCCTTCAGGCATTCTCTCCCCTAGGCTCCATTCTTCATTTTTTAACTTTTATATTGGAGTAGAATTGGTCAACCATGCTGGGCTAGTTAACACTTCTCCCTCCTCTTGTGTTTCTCTATTCCTGCCAGTCCTCCCATGCTGGTTTTCCTGGGGGCTTCTGTCCCAGCCATGCTCATGTCTTATTTATGGGTTTTCTCCAGTTGACTCTACTCTTACCATTACTTCAAATACCATCTATGGGCCAAAGGTTACTAATCTATATTTTTATCACAAAGCTATATTTCATGTTCCAAGCACAATTACCCAACAACACTTCTTTCTGAAAAAAACTTCCTAGCACTTTGCTTTATATCATGACAAGTGCTTGAAATGAATGGCTACTGGAAGGAGCCGGACATCCATTCATGAAATCCAGTCCCATCACTTCATGGCAAATAGATGGGGAAACAATGGAAACAGTAACAGACTTTATTTTCTTGGCTTCTGAAATCACTGCAGATGGAGACTGCAGCCATAAAATTAAAAGATTTTGCTTCTTGAAAGAAAAGCTATGACAAATCTAGACAGCATATAAAAAGCCAAGACATTACTTTGCCAACAAAGGTTTCTCTAGTCAAATCTATGGTTTTTCCAGTAGTCATATATGGAGGTGAGAATTGGACCATAAAGAAAACTAAGTGCTGAAGAATTAATGCTTTTGAACTGTGGTGTTGGAGAAGACTCTTGAGAGTCCTTTGGACTGTTAAGAGATCAAACTAGTTAATCCTAAAGGAAACCAGTCCTGAATATTTATTGGAAGGACTGATGATGAGGCAGAAGCTCCAATACTTTGGCCACCTGATACAAAGAACTGATTCCTTGGAAAAGACCGTGATGCTGGGAAAGTTTGAAGGCAGGAGGAGAAGGGGATAACAAGAAGGTGAGATGTTTGGATGGCATCACTGGACATGAGTTTGAGCAAATTCCAGGAGCTGGTGCTGGACAGGGAGGCCTGGCATGCTGCAGTCCATGGGGTTGCAAAGAGTTGGACACAAGTGAGCAACTGAACTGAATTGAACAGGAAGAAGGTGGACTTCATGATGCTCCTGGTGCACAGCTAGCTCTCTTTTAAATAGAGCACTTTTCTATTTTCTGGTTGCCCATATTGTTCCCTCTATCTGAAAAACCTATCATGTTATGTCTTAGGGTGACTGACTGAGTTTCTCTGCTCCAGGAGACACCATTCATACAATGTCAAGTGAATTATCTAGGCAAAGCCTGGATTATTTCTGCTTCCATTATTACCTGAAATACACTTCGTTATAAAGGCTTACCCCAAGTTTTCAACACAAATCAGGTCTCTTTAACATCTTTGTACTTTCTTCTCAATAAAACCATCACATTTCACAGTTATATATTTACTTGTGTGACGATA
>SJYQ01008541.1:79933-104341 GCA_006410935.1 Redunca redunca
GATGATATCTACTTCATTCACTATCCTATAGAGAACATTTTCCCAGTGTTTGTCATATAGTTAAAACTCAATAAACATTTGTGAAATGAACAAAATGAATTGAACTTAACCCTCAAAGCACTAAGTGCTTATTCTGCACCTGACAAGCTTCATATGCAGTGCTAGAGAGAGGAGGATAGAGGTGATGGAGCCACATGATTCCTGTCCCCAAGAGGCCCACATCAAGTGCAGTGTGGAACAGTCTAACCACACAAATATGCTCAAGATATAAAGATATAAGAGGACATAATGAGAAAGAAGGTAGAGGAAGGAGTAGGTGTGGGTGCCTGTGGCAGAGAAGTAGGAGGGGGAGAGAATCTGTGAAGGTTCCCAAGCCAACCTGACTCACTGTAATGCCTCCAAAGTCTTGGGCAGCCCACACCTTCACTTAGTACATAAAACAGCACTGAATAAATCTGAGTCCTAAGATGCTACAGCATTAATGATGACATAAATGTTTTATGGGCAACATGGGCTGTGAGGTTGTGACCAAAATCTCTCAACAACAAAATCAATAGAAATAGAATTGTCATGATAAGAGCAAGCATCTCATCAGCTTTCAGTGGGACCATTATGGCTATTTATAGCTGCTAAAGAAGAGAGTTCACTTGAAAGTGTTTGTGAGAAACCCTTATTTCCTTTTGGAAGTGATTTTATGATTGAGACTGGAAGAACCACGGTGAGAGAGTCATGGGAATCCTATTGATGACTGGATATAAAACAAGGGGAGTTTATATATTAAATCTGTTATTTCTGACTCAGATGGGAGATTATGATTATTTCTGAAGGTTTCTGACATGTTGAGGCAAATTTATAAACTGATCTTAATAGGAGACAACACTTTGAGCAAATGCATATATAAAATAGTTTTTGCAGCATAACAAACCACAACAAAACGTTGCAACTTAAAACAACAAACATTTATTATCACTCATTATAATGAGTTCGGCTGTGTGTTTCTGATCTGGGCTGACTAGGCTGGAACTCGGTAGTCTAGGGTGGTCTCATTCATATGTACATATCATTTAAGGCGATGGGAACAGATTCTCTGTTTGTCTCTCATCATCCTTTAGACTCGCCTAAGCTCACCTGGCTATAGACACAAGTTCCCAACAAGAAAAATCAAGGTCCAGTGTGCAAACGCTTTTCAAATATCTGCTTATGACCCATTTGCTATTGATCTTTCAGCAAAGCAATTTATATAGCTTAGTCGAGTCATTATGAGAACAGACTACCTCAGGGTGGAAAAAGGAAGGGAAACTGCTGTGAAGCTACTTTTGCAAACAAATCACTACAAAGATAAATTAAGGTTTTTCTTGAGGAGTGTTGCATTGGGACTTTGGTATTAGCAGATGCAAACTGGTATATATAGAATGAATAAACAATAAGACTCTACTGTACCACATAGGGAACTATATTTAATAACCTCTGATAAACCATAATAGAAAAGAATATGAAAAATAATATATGTGTATAACTGAGTCACTTTGCTATACAGCAGTAATTAATACAATATTGTAATTTGACTCTACTTCAAGAAAAATACATTTTAAAAAGATAAACTAAGAATATGCACAATGAATGTGATAGAACATGCTAGGGTCTACATATTTGATCTGAGAAAAAATTGTATCCAAAGATCCTCTGGTGCTTGGGGTCCTACATACAGAAATAAATTTCACCACCCTGCCAAAATGACAAACACAAAGTTGTTGCTCTGTAATTTTGTCTAAAGGCAACTGAGATTTATAAGAACCTAACACAAAATCATTTTTATTCATATTTTTATTCAGAACTAACCAAAATAAAATCATAGGATGAAGTGGAGAGTATGGTTGAGGTTTGCTGGCTAAGTGTGCTAGGTAACAAGCCCAAAGCCATGTGCCTCTCTGGACGGCTGCCCCTGAGAAATCCACAGTACAGAGAAGCAGAGAGTGAATTCCCACAGGAAGACCCAAGAGGGCAAGAAGAAGTGTTGAGTTAGGAATACTCAACTGCTTCTTTCAAACTTGCAATTAAGAATCCTCCACCATATATATGCATTATGGGGAGGGAGCAGGGAGGGGGGTTCAGGATGGGGAACACGTGTATACCCGTGGCGGATTTATGTTGATGTATGGCAAAACCAATACAATATTGTAAAGTAATTAGCCTCCAATTAAAATAAATAAATTTATATTTTAAAAAAAGAATATGAAAAAGAATCTATAACTGAATCAGTTTGCTGTATAGCAGAAATTAACACAACATTGTAAATCAACTATATTTCAATAAAAAATTTTTTTAAAAATGAAAAAAAAAAAAGAATCCTCCTCCACCCACTGGGCACTGCTTCCACATCATACCCAACCTCAATAATCATCAGGTTTTGTTTTCTTTTGAAACCAGACACTCATGTGGCTTTCAATACAGTCTTGATGGTAAAAATGACACTTCTTTGTGGACATTGACAGGCAGTATGCACTTGTCCCCAGGAGACTCCAAAACAGAATGAAGTTCCAAGGCTTGGACCCAAGATTGTAAATGAATTCACTTTTCTATTTCCCATTCCAAAATAGCTCATCAAAATTTTATAATGGTATTAAAAACCTAGAGATATTCTGCTCATAAAATGCCAGCAACATATCGAAAGGTACCCCAAATTTGAATATAAAATCCCTCTCAATATGAAGTTCCCAGGAAAAATTAAAGTTCAAAATATAAAGAAGTCAATGCAGATTCATGTTGATGTATGGCAAAACCAATACAATATTGTAAAGTAATTAGCCTCCAATTAAAATAAATACATTTAAATTTAAAAACAAATAAAGAAATTATGAAATTAAAAGATGCAGCCATGAAATTAAAAGATGCTTCTCCTTGTAGAAAAAGCTGTGACCAACCTAGACAGCATATTAAAAAACAGAGACATTACTTTGCTGACAAAGGTGTGTCTAGTCAAAGCTATGGTTTTACCAGTAGTCACTTATGGATGTAAGAGTTGGACTTACTATAAAGAAAGCTGAGTGCCAAAGAATTGATGCTTTTGAACTGTGGTGTTGGAGAAGACTCTTGAGAGTCCCTTGGACTGCAAACAGATCGAACAAGTCCATCCTAAAGGAAATCAGTCCTGAATACTCACTGGAAGGACTGATGCTGAAGCTGAAACTCCAATACTTTGACCACCTCATGCGAAGAGTTGACTCATTGGAAAAGACCCTGATGCTGGGAAAGATTGAAGGCAGGAGGAGAAGGGGATGATAGAGGATGAGCTGGTTGGATGGCATCACCAAGTTGATGGACATGAGTTTGAGCAAACTCCGGGAGTTGGTGATGGATAGGGAAGCCTGGTGTGTTGCAGTCAGTGGGGTCACAAAGAGTCAGATACGACTGAGCGACTGAACTGAACTGAACTGATAAAGAAATCAATCTTGAAAATCTAATTTTGTCCTCAAATTAATGTCCAGACAATTTTAATTAAAAGTTTCCATATACATTAGATTTGCATGCTGCTGCTACTGCTAAGTCACTTCAGTCGTGTCCGACTCTGTGCGACCCCATAGACGGCAGCCCACCAGGCTCCCCCGTCCCTGGGATTCTCCAGGCAACAACACTGAAGTGGGTTACCATTTCCTTCTCCAATGCGTGAGAGTGAAGTTGCTCAATCGTGTCCAACTCTTCGCAATCCCACAGACTGCAGCCTACCAGGCTCCTCTGTCCATGGGATTTTCCAGGCAAGAGTACTGGAATGGGTTGCCATTATAGAGAGGTTCAGTGTAACCTTTACAGAGTTTTCTCCAGTGATGTAATCACTTATAAAACAATAATACAATTTCACAACCAGGATATTGACATTGATGCAGTCAAGACACAGAACATTTTCATAACTAGGAGCATCCTTCAGACTGTCCTTATATAGCCATATCCCACTCACCTCTCTTCTGCCTCTTTTCTACCCTCATCCCCTCTTTAACATTTAGCAATCACTAATTTGTTCTTAATTTCTATAAGTTTATCATTCAAAGGATACTATATTAGTGGAATCATATATGTGATTCCCTAGTGTGTGGGTTTCCCTTGTGGCATGTGTAGGGCTGCCCAGGTGGCACAAGTGGTAAAGAATCTGCTTGTCAATGCAGGAGATCAGGGTTGATCTCTGGGTCAGGAAGATCCTCTGGAGGAGGGCATGGCAAGCCACTCCAGGATTCTTGCCTGGTGAATCCCACAGACAAAGGAGTGTGGTGGGCTACAGTCCATGTGGTCACAAACAGTCAGACACGTCTGAAGCATCTTAGTACCCATGCATATAGTGTGTAACATTTTGGGACTGGGATATTTCAATCAACATAATTTTCTGGAGATTCATCCAAGTCTGATACATGTATCAACATGGTACATTTTATTGCTGAATAGCGTTCTATGGCATGAAGGTACCACACCTTGTCTAACCAGTCACATATTGAAGGACGTAAGAATTGTTTCTAACTTTTGGCTATTACAAACAAAGCAATACAAAAAGAAAATTTCTTTATACATTTTTTTGTGTGAACATCAGTCTTCATTTCTCTGTAATAAATGCCTAGCAGCACAATTGCTGGGTCATTTGTATCATATGATATATCATATATCATATGATAGTTGTATTTTAGTATTTAAGAAATTTGCAGACTCTTCCAGAGTGCTTGTATCATTTTATATTCATATCTCTTAACAGTGTTTTTCACAAGGCAAATGTTTTTAATCTTGATGAAGCCCAGTTTATCATTTTCCATATAATTGTTCATTTGATGTCAAGTTTAATAACTCTTTAACTATCCCTAGGGCCCAAAGATTTTCTCCTCTGATTTTCCTAAAGTTTTATAGTTTTACACTTATGCCCATGATCCATATTGAGGTTTTTTCCCCCAAATATTTATTTATTTGGCTGTGTCAGGTCTTTGTTGTGGCAGGCGAGATCTTTCATTGCCACATGTGGACTCTAGTTGTGGAGTGAAGTCGCTCAGTTGTGTCCAACTCTTGAGACCCCATGGACGATAGCCCACCAGGCTCCTCTGTCCATGGGATTCTCCAGACAAGAATACTGGAGTGGCTTGCCATTTCCTTCTCCAGGGGATCTTCCCAACCCAGGGATCAAACCCAGGTCTCCTGCATTGCAGGCAGACACTTTAACCTCTGAGCCACCAGGGAGGCACAGGCCCCAAAGTGTGCAGACTTAGTTTCTCCATGGCATGTGGGATGCTAGTTTCCCGACCAAGGATCAAACCCATGTCCCTTGCATTATAAGGTAGATTCTTAATCACTGGACTGCCAGAGAAGTCCTCATTTTGAGTTAATTTTTGTGTAAGATGTGAGACTTAGGTAGAATTTTTGTTTTTCCTGAGTATCTGATTGCTCCAAAACCAATCAGATATTAATTTTTTGTTGTTTTTGAAAAAGCTAGCATTCCTCCACTGAATTGCCTCTACATTGTCTTGAAGAATCAGTTGGTCATATTTGTATGGATCTACTAATGGGTTCTCTATTCCATCCCATTTAAGTATGTTTCTAGCCTTCCTTCAAGACTAGACAGTCTTATTTAGTTATATAATTTTCAAATTGGATATACTATCTTATTCTTTTCCACAATCATTTTAGCCAAGTTCCATTGCCTTTCCATAATTTTGTATTAATCTTTCTAGCTACAAAAATCTTTCTGGGACTGGAAGGAACTGGGTTAAACCTATATATCAATTTCAGGCGACTTGTTAGCTTTACTCTTTGGATCCTCTAATTCAAGAATGTATTCTCTGATCTTGCTTAGATTTCTTTGATCAATGATTTTAGGTTTCAAAATACAAGTTATATACATGCTTTTTAAATTATAACTATTTTGTTTCCTTTACAAATTTAAATTGTTGTAATTTAAATTTTGATGTCCATGAGTTTATTTCTGTTATATACAATTTANAATTCAATTTCCTTAATAGTTATACAGCTATTCACAGTATCTGTTTCATATTGGTTGAATTGTGGTATTTGTATTTTTTGAAGAACTAACATATGTTTATATACATAAGCGTCTGAAGGAACCATGGTAAAATGTAGTTTTATTTCTGATTTAGCAACTTGTATCTTGTCACTTTTTGTTAATTTTGCAATATATTTTTCATTTTAAAAATATTTGCAAAGAATCAGTTTTATTTCATTGTTGTTTTCTATTATTTTAGTTTTCAGTTTCACTGATTTCTGGTCTTTTTTGTTCCAATCTGTCTACCAGCTTTGAATGCAGTTTGTTCTCTTTCTGCGTTCTTAAGATTGAAAATAGATCATTGATTCATGATGTTTCCTATTTTCTAATGTATGACTCTAATGCTATAAATTTACCTAAAAGCATTGCTTGAGCTGTGTCTCACAAACTTTCATGTGTTGTATATATTTTCTTTCAGTTTAGCATTTTTTTAATTTCCTTTGAAACATTGATGATGAATTACTTAGAAGCATGTTACTTGTTTCCACGTATTTGGAAACTATCCTTTTATTTCTATTAGAGATTTCCAGTGTGGTCAGAGAACACACTTTGTATGATTTCAATTTAAGCTTTGCTGATTTGTCTTATGACTCCAGATAGTGTTTATTTTAGTGCATATCCCATGTGCAATTGAAAAAAAATTATTCTGCTGTTGTTGAGCAGAATACTCTATAAATTATTTTCAATGGTGATGTTGTTGAGTTTTCCTACATCCTTGCTGTCTTTCTGTTTAGCTGTTCTATTAATTGTCAAAAGAAGAATCTTAACATCCTTTAACTATAATTGTCAACTTGTTCATGTCTCCTTTTATTTCCATCAGTTTTTGCTTCATATATTTTGCAGCTCTGTTGCTTGGTGAAACAAATTTAGGACTACTTGGCTGATCTTGGTTGAGGACCATTTTATCATTGTATAATGTCCCTCTGTGTCTTTCATAATTTTCTTTTCTCTGAAGTCTACTTCATCTGACACTAACATAGCCATTTATGTTTTCCTTTGATTAATATATGTATGCTGTCTATCTTTTAATTTTTTCACTTTCAACCTGCAAAATTCATCATGTTTGATGTGAATTTCTTGCAGACAGGATATGATGGATCATATTTTATAATCTATTCTTCTCTTCTAATGTGTATCTTTTAATTGGCATACTTAAACCATTTACATTCAAGGTAATTATTAACACATTAGGATATAAAGCTGTGCCCATTGTGTGGGATTTTCACAAGTCTGGGATACATAAAGTCTGACGTACATTGCCAGTTTGTTCTCTTCTCTCCAGTTCTCAAAGTCTCCCTGTTTGCTTTCTATAGAACATCCAATATTTTTAGTTTTACTTAGCAAAAAGAATAAGGAAAATATGTCTTTTGCAATTTCCAAGAAGCAATATATCCAAATAATTTTATGTTATCCCTCTACTTCCAATTCTGCCAGTTCAGATCTATGGCTCATATTTATCCTCATGCTAAGAATTCCTTAATGTATGGAGAGTGTCAGGATTCTTTCAGCAGCTGGACTGCCTACAACCAGGAAATTGTGTCATTCCTCCAGCAAGTCCAAAGTTGAGTTGTAATTAATTAATTATCACTCAGTTGTATCCGATTCTTTGTGACCCCATGGACTGTAGCCTATCAGGCTCCTCCATCCATGGGATTTTCCAAGCAAGAGTGCTGGAGTGGATTGCCATTTCCTTTTCCAGGGGATCTTTGAGTTGATCATCCCATAATCTCTGGTGTAACTTTTATAATGAGTGAAACAGCTAACAGAACATATCCATATCTTGTTCACTCCCTCCATTCCCTCACCCCTTCCCCATCCCTCCACCACCCCCAGCAGGGTCCACTTCACCCCCGGGCCATCAAGAACAATAAGGAGATGACTCAGGGTTGTGGCTCCCTTTCATGTGGACAGGGAACATCAAGTATCACAATATTGGCTCCACACCCACAGATTGAAAGAAAAAAGAAAGATATTCCTCAGAGAGAAACCAGATAATGTGTGTACCTTAGAAAAAAGTGTCATCTCCCATGTAACATGTGCCTGAAAATTCAATAGAGTTCAAGGGAAGGCAAGGATAGGGGTAAAATTCCTCTTTGTTTCAACCTATCCAGTGCCCTGTGCTGACATCTAAGACCCAGAACCTGTTCACCGAAATACAATTTGATGACTATGGATAAACATGAGGTACAGTGAGCATAGATTTAATGAAAATTGTGATATAACTCAGTTGGAAAGATGAGGGCCTCTGAGGGTAAAGAAGGAGGGAAGAGAGAGCTAAATCCTAACCTCATGTATCAACAAATGATAGTTGAAAATGATAAGTGCAGAAGCAGTAATATTTGCACTATATCTGTAAATATGATGGTAAAGGAAAGAAGAAAGCCAAAAATCTTGAAACTGGAGTTTGAGGAGTGATGCAGTGAGGGGTCAGGTGTTTTATTGGGATCTTTCTTAGGGTTGTTTGATCTTTTAACTACATGTATGCATTACAAATTCAAGTATAAATATTAACAGTTTGATCCTGTGCCTACCCCCTACCTGTATCAGCTAAGGAGTTCCCAGCTGACCTTTCTACCCACCTCCTTTTTGTGCATATTGACCTAGCTCACACCATATCCCAGCTGCAGTGACTGACAGGCCAGAACACAAGTCAAAATTAGGCAGTTTTTCTCAGTCTGTCTGGTTCTGATCTTGGCTTTGAAGTCAAAGTTCAAGTCCAGTGAAATAAATCAAATCAAGTCAAATCCAATCAAATCAGCAAAGGCTCCTTTCATCTCCACTGAGAAGTGTGGAAAGGAGTGTAAACCAATCCCTGATGTATAAGGGACTACATTTAAAAAGTAAACATTAGGAGGCAAGGACACAAGAGTCTCCATGTGGCCTTCAAATGCACATTGTCATAAGAACTATCAGTTGCAGAGCTACAAGTGAGCATTTCCATGAGGCCTTCAAATGCACATTGTCATAAGAACTATCAGTTGCAGAGCTACAAGTGAGCATTGGAAATGGTCTGGTCCTCCTTTCTCATTTTACAAAGTATGGAGCTGCAAACCAGAGAGAGAGGTGTGCCCAGTACCCAGCCCACTGTGACTCAGGGTTCTGGTGAGCTACATAAAAGTAAAATCAAAAGCTTCAGTTCAGTTCAGTCACTCAGTCCTGTCCGACTCTTTGCGACCCCATGAATCGCAGCATGCCAGGCCTCCCTGTCCATCACCAACTCCTGGTGTTCACTCAGACTCACATTCGTCGAGTAGGTGATGCCATCGAGCCATCTCATCCTCTGTCGTCCCCTTCTCCTCCTGCCCCTAATCCCTCCCAGCATCAGAGTCTTTTCCAATCAGTCAACTCTTCAGATGAGGTGGTACCGGAATCTCAGCTTCAGCATCATTCCCTCCAAAAAAATCTCAGGGCTGATCTCCTTCAAAATGGACTGGTTGGATCTCCTTTCAATCCAAGGGACTCTCAAGAGTCTTCTCCAACACCAGAGTTCAAAAGCATCAATTCTTTGGCGCTCAGCTTTCTTCACAGTCCAACTCTCACATCCATCCATGACCACAGGAAAGATCATAGCCTTGGCTAGATGGACCTTTATTGGCAAAGTAATGTCTCTGTTTTTCAATATGCTATCTAGGTTGGTCTAAATTTTCTTCCAAAGAGTAAGTGTCTTTTAATTTCATGGCTAAAATCACCATCTGCAGTAATTTTGGATCCCCCAAAAATAAAGTCTGACACTGTTTCCACTGTTTCCCATCTATTTCCCATGAAGTGATGGGACCAGATGCCATAGTCTTCATTTTCTGGATGTTGAGCTTTAACCCAACTTTTCCACTCTCCTCTTTCACTTTCATCAAGAGTCTTTTTAGTTCCTCTTCACTTTCTGCCATAAAGGTGGTGTCATCTGCATATCTGAGGTTATTGATATTTCTCCCAGCAATCTTGATTCCAGGTTGTGCTTCTTCCAGACCAGTGTTTCTCATGATGTACTCTGCATACAAGTTAAATAAGCAGGGTGACAATATATAGCCTTAACGTACTCCTTTTCCTATTTGGAACCAGTCTGTTGTTCCATGTCCAGTTCTAACTGTTGCTTCCTGACCTGCATACAGGTTTCTCAAGAGGCAGGTCAGGTGGTCTGATATTCCCATCACTTGAAGAATTTTCCACAGTTTATTGTGATCCACACAGTCAAAGGCTTTGGTATAGTCAATAAAGCAGAAATAGATGTTTTTCTGGAACTCTCTTGCTTTTTCAATGATCCAGTGGATGTTGGCAATTTGATCTCTGGTTCCTCTGCCTTTTCTAAAACCACCTTGAACATCTGGGAGTTCACGGTTCACATATTGCTGAAGCCTGGCTTGGACAATTTTGAGCATTACTTTGCTAGTGTGTGGGATGAGTGCAATTGTGTGGTAGTTTGAGCATTCCTTGGCATTGTCTTTCTCTGGGATTGGAGTGAAAACTGACCTTTTCCAGTCCTGTGGCCACTGCTGAGTTTTCCAAATTTGCTGGTATATTGAGTGCAGCACTTTCACAGCATCATCTTTCAGGATTTGAAAGAGCTCAACTGGAATGCCATCACCTCCACTAGCTTTTTTCATAGTGATGCTTTCTAAGGCCCTCTTGACTTCACATTCCAAGATGTCTGGGTCTAGGTGAGTGATCACACCATGGTGATTATCTGGGTCATGAAGATCTTTTTTGTACAGTTCTTCTGTGTATTCTTGCCACCTCTTCTTAATATCTTCTGCTTCTGTTAGGTCCATACCATTTCTGTCCTTTATCGAGCCCATCTTTGCATGAAATATTCCCTTGGTATCTCTAATTTTCTTGAAGAGATCTCTAGTCTTTCCCATTCTGTTGTTTTCCTCTATTTATTTGCACTGACCACTGAGGAAGGCTTTCTTATCTCTCCTTGCTACTCTTTGGAACTTTACATTCAAATGCTTATATCTTTCCTTTGCTCCTTTGCTTTTTGCTTCTCTTCTTTTCACAGCTATTTGTAAGGCCTCCCCAGACAGCCATTTTGCTTTTTTGCATTTCTTTTCCATGGGGATGGTCTTGATCCCTGTCTCCTGTACAATGTCACGAACCTCATTTCATAGTTCATCAGGCACTCTATCAGATCCAGTCCCTTAAATCTATTTCTCACTTCCACTGTATAATCATAAGGGATTTGATTTAGGTCATACATGAATGGTCTAGTGGTTTTCCCTACTTTTTCAATTTAAGTCTGAATTTGGCAGTAAAGAGTTCATGATCTGAGCCACAGTCAGCTCCAGGTCTTGTTTTTGTTGACTGTATAGAGCTTCTCCATCTTTGGCTGCAAAGAATATAATCAGTCTGATTTTGGTGTTGACCATCTGGTGATGTCCATGTGTAGAGTTTTCTGTTGTGTTGTTGGAAAAGGGTGTTTGCTATGACCAGTGCATTTTCTTGGCAAAACTCTATCAGTCTTTGCTGTGCGTCATTCCATATTCCAAGGCCAAATTGGAAAAACCAAAAGCTTTCATACATCCAAAGTGAAGGGCTTGGGGCTGAGTTTGAGAACCTACCTGGATGCCAGATCTGAGTGTGCAGAGCTGCTCCCTCACTTCGAGCTGCTCAGGAGGCCTGTGGGAGCTCTGCTCCAGCCAAACTACTGTTTGCATAAACAAATTTTATCTCCTGAATATCTTGCAAATCCATCCTCTTTTCTTCACTGGCACCACTACCATCACCTGGTCCAAGTCACCTTCCTTTCCCCCTGGAGTGCTGCAACTGTCTTTAGGCCAGTTCCCTCTAATCTTCTCTGACCCACTGTAGTCAGTGCTTTGAACTACAAACAAAGTAATTCTTAAAATAAGCAAACAAGTGTGACAATGTTGATTTGCTAAAAGCACTTTAATGGATAAAAGCAAAACAAACAAAAGAGCAGCCTTCTGAATATGGGGTTCAAATTCTGCCTGGTTCCATCACCTCTTCCCCCATCTCCTGAGCCTCCTGGGAGCCTCTCTGTTCCACCCATACACCATCTTGAGATCTTTCCTATCAGCATACTCCTACCTGCCACAGGGCCTTTGCACATGTTTCTTCCTTTATCTGCAGTGTTCCCTTTCCTCTCTTAACTTAATTCAGTCAGATATCACCTAAAGAGTCATGTTCTCAGGAAAGCTCCTCTTGACTTCTCCAATGACTACACCAACCACTTAGCTAAAACTTTAAAAAGTTCACAGTCAAGTGTGTTCTTTAATTACTGGCTATCTCTCCACCAAGCGGATGCTACCAGAACAAGAATAATTTATTTTCTGTATGATGATCATAACCTTAACCTCAGTCCACTATCAATTACTTAGCAGATGGCAGGTTAATATTTCATCAGTGACTGAAAGAATGATTGAATGAAGAATCTGAGACAAACCAGTTTTAGATTAACGAACAAGCCATTACTGAGAACCCTACCCCTGTGCACCATCCTTTCTTAAATAGCATGCATGCAGACAAAGAAGGGAAGACAAGGTTTTGTTTGTGATTCAGTGTTGAAGCAACAATAAGAAAAGTTGCTATGTGTCTACGTCTGTGCAACATAGCATATGCTCCTCAAAATGAAATTACCCATCAACCATGCATGGCTTTCAGTGTGAAAGGTTGACCCTAAATGCTTTTATTGATCCCTTTGTCCCTCAGCTCATGATCTTTCAGTAGAAGATAGATATTCAGTATTACAGTAACCTTTGGTGCTGCCTCTTAATTAAAGGGAGAGGGTCAAGAAGGGCCCAAGGATTTCTCAGAGACTTGGCAGACAGAGGCTCTGTAGTGATCTTTCTGAAGCCCCGGCAAGAAACCAAGAAGACCTTACAGGACAGGCTTTCAGAAGAGAAAGGAGGTACCCCCAGAGGCCACTCCTTGCTGAAATGTCTCGGGCTTGAGGGTCCCAGCAGCTAGTGACCAGAGCTCAGCCAGGTAAGTGCAAAAACACTGTTACCTAACAGCAAAATGACACAGCACAATAGCATCACAACAGTGACTAAGTGTTCACAGATATACCTAAGGCACAGTTTACCAACTGTATGACCCAGATGTGTTTTTGCCCAAATCTGAGTTTTCTGGTCCATAAAATTATTGTAAAAATATGGGAGTCATCACTGTGAAATGAGATTGCCCATGTGAAGTGCTCAGAAAAGCAGCAGTCACAGAGCAGCCCTGTATCAGCGTGGTAAGACACAGACGACAGAGTGGGTGCCTTGAGTTCCAGCACCAGCTGGTTATCTGAACACTGAGACTGTAAGCAAGTTACTGGAGTGGGAAACTGGGCGCTGGGGGTGAAGAGGATTGCAGTGGTGGATGTGGAGCAGCCAGGCCCAGTCGTGTCTGTTGGGGAGATCCATAATCAAAGCTGCTGTTTTTGAAGCCCAGACTCCATGCTCCTTCCAGGTACTCACATCCGAACTTTCTATTTTCTCTTGAGGTACAAGACCTTCACAGTGATAACTGTGTCTCTGCTTGAGTCTGCCTTGTTTTCCTGTTTTCAACAAACAGCAAGTCTAAGAAAACCACCTGTCCAAAATCCAGAGGCAGGGAAATTTGGGGGAACCAAAGACACTCCAACATGCCCCATGCTGTTTTCAGGCACAGGAGCCCCTTTATGTTATCATATCTTCCAGTAAGTTTCTCCATGCCCGTTCCCTTACACTTTGTATCTCTGGTTCTTGCAAACATTGCAGGAGAGGAAAATAATGCAGAAGGCGGGTTCCTTCCTTTTGCCTAGGCTATGTCTCTCCTGCTAGGACAGATTCTAGGCACAAAGGCACACAGCTAGTTCCCCACCTGGCAGGAGCTTCTAGGAAGCATAAAAAGTAGGTCAGCTCATCACAGTCATTTGTCCCAAGGGGATACATGGCCAAGCAAAAGAAAAGTGTGTTAATTTGGCCAGGAAAAAAAAAATCTCTCAATGAATCATGGTTGCAAAAGGAGTTTGAATTGAACCACTCCAATTATCCATTATTCATTCATCCATTCATCCATTTACTCATTTAACATACACTTAAAATCAGACTCTGTGCAGGACCAAATCGAAAGGGAGGTCCATGTACAGGAGAAAGTTCAGAGAGCTTTGACACCAAACTCACCTAGGTTTGAATTTAAATTCTGTCATTTACCTGTTGAATGACTTGGAGTTAGCTACTTAACATCTCTGATCCTTAGTTTCTTCATCCTTAGAATGGGAATAATAAATAGCCACCATCAAGGGTGTTGTACAGTATAAATGTGTCAAATGTCTACACAGTGCTACTATTACTATCTTTATCGTGAGTATTGCTGCTACTATTGTAAAGAAATAGTAAACTGCTCTTAATAAAACCAAAGACAAATAAGTCAGAAATGGCATTTGTTATTATAAATATTATTTTGTAGAACTTCTTTCCAGAATGAGAGAGAAATATAAATTTTGGAGACAGTCATAAGACAAAAACTCAGTAGTCTTTGTATCAAGGGTGCATAGGTTATCTTTTCTCCTGTATCCATCACTAGTAATATCCTATTATTTATTATTCAGCTTTGTGGGCTTCCCTGATAACTCAGTCAGTAAAGAAACTCTGCAGTGAAGGAAACCCGAATTCAACCCCTGGATCAGGAAGATCCCCTGGAGAAGGGAATGGCAACCCACTCCAGTATGAAAATTCCATGGAAGAGGAGCCTGGCAGGCTACAATCCATGGACTTGCAGAGTGGACATGACTCTTGTGGACTGAGTCCACAAGAAACACACTTTCTTGTGGGCCTGAGAGAAAAAAAAATATGTAGTAGGTGATAAGGAATACCCCCATTCACACAGGCAGACGGCTGAGAAAACGGTCAGATCAGAGTGCACCATGAGCTGATCAACCATCAGCAATGTGATACTGTGAATACAAGATAAGTGTGCCTGGGAAAAGTACAAATGAAATGACAGCTTGTCTCCTCCACTGGGCCCTGAATTGGCCACAAATATATTTTTAAAATAATATCACTAATATACCAGTAAAGTGAGATCACACTTGGGTGCTCATTAACTACCAGACGTATTTGTTAGTTATTAAAATAGCCATTTAAAAACTTTCTATTATGTAATACAACAGCCCCATTGAGCCCTTATCATCCTCATTTTACAACTGATGATAGATGAGAGAACATGCTGAACTCCCACAGCTGGTGAAACTAGTATTGGATCATAGAGCTCTCTGACTCCAGCCTATTCTGATTTGCTACTGACACAGCCATTTCTACATTGTGCACTCTTCCCTGCTTGGCCATTCTGTTTCGTTGGATAAGTGGGGAAGGAATACTTTTAGTACTTGATACACCACAAAGGTACTTCCTGACTTGAAAGAAAGAAGTAACCCCTCTTATACAATATCTCAATTTTTTAAAAATTAGTGGCACAATGATTCTGATCCTCACCACTACTAGCTTGAGTGTTTGGCTGAACATGATGCTTAGAAAATGCTTCACAAAGAGCTGTAGTCATCTGATATACATAAGAAGGATCAACTATACCACTAATCCTGGTTGTTGCCTAAACTCCTTTTCTTTCATGATTTTTTTTCACTTCATTAAAAAATATGAATTCCAAATCTTACTTGAAAATTTCTATAATTTTATGCAACTCTTTGTTATTATCCAAGATAAGTCATTTACCTTCCAAGTTCAGCACTGTGTAAACAAAGGAGTATCCTCACAAACTAGATCTGTACAAAGTTTGTATAAAAAACTGTGGCACAAGAGTATCCCCCACTCCATTTTACAGATGAAGAGGTCAAGGCTTATGGGCTTGAATGTCTTCCAGAAGACATTCAGATCTCTGAATTTGCATTTGCATACAGAATAGAGAGAACCTTTCCACTACCACACAGTCTTCCTTCATACATTTCTGGTTTTCTTTATCAGGAATTCCTGATAAAGTCCCAGAGCCATAATGTTCTCTAAATACTATTAAACTTGACCTAACTTATAGTTACACATCCTGCCTAGTAACAGTGACAATCATCAGTCTGGCCACAATCCTAGGAAACCTCAGGTGGGAGGCAGAGCTCACCTCACCTCTTGGGACCTTTGGAAAAACTATGGCAACTTAACCTTTGCTAATATCCAAGGCAAGTTCCATACAGCTGCCAGCTGGGGGACCCACAACACCTGTTAGGACAAAGCCCTCTTTTCTGTGCATTGCCTAGGATAGATTTCAGAATCTCTTGCCCCAAAGTACCCATGCTTCCTTTGCAGTTTCTTCCCCTCTTCTCCCATTCTGGCTCAGTGTGGAGTGGGGCCTGACTGTGGCCACCCTGGCTATCCATGGTGCTGACAGTCACCCCTGCATTGTATCTCCGGGATATGGACAGAAGTGGGCTCTCTGCTTCTTTATGTGGAGCCATGGCGGCTAGCCCATCTTCCTCAGCATGCTTTGCTGAGCTGTGGGTTCTGGGGAGCACTCTGCTATGCTGACTTATTCTCCATAGTTGCCCAAGGAGACTGCATAGCCCAGAGAGCACTCACCCTCCTCACAAGGACTCATGCATCCTTGCATCCACTGCAAGCTCCCTGTCTCCCTCTCTTTCTCTTTCTCTCTCTCTCTCTCTCTCTCTGTGCAGGGCTGTTCTGAAAGGCCTGTTTTGTTGACAGTCAACACTCCATGCCTACCACGTCTGCTATCAGAGACCAGTCTGGCCAGAAATTCTTCAGATTGTGGCCCTAAAGGAACAGGGTTTCTTTCAGAGTGAAGGCAAAGTAAAATAAATGTGATGCCCATGTATATGTGCATGCTCAGTAGTGTCCAACTCGTTGTGGCCCCACAGACTGTAGCATGCCAGGTTCCTCTGTCCGTGGCATTTCCCAAGCAAGAATACTGGAGTGGGTTGACATTTCCTTCTCCAGGGAACCTTCCAACCCAGGAATCAAACCTGTATCTCTTGCATCTCCTGCATTGCAGGCAGATTCTTTACCACTGAGCCACCATGGGAAGCCTAAATAATAAGCCAAAAAATAAATGTGGGAAATATTTATAACTTCATAGGCTGGGGTAGAAGATGAAACAATGAAGGGCAGCTGGCAGGCCCCAATCCTGACCTGCCGGGGAAGCAGCCCACACCCGAGTGCCTGATGGACCCCACACCTCCGGATTCTAGTTCACCTCCCTCCCCTCCTTCTGAAAATACAGACCTGTTTTCTCTCTCAGTGCCTTCAGCTCTTTGCTCCTGAACTGATGCTCTACTCCCATATTTAATAGGGCAATGGTTTTTTTCAGGTAAAGCCAATCTGTTCAGCTTTACTTTCTGCCCTTTCTCACAAAAACAATCATTTCCCAGTTAGTTGCTTTGCCACAATATAAGTCCATGAGCAATAAAAAACAAAAACAAAAAAAAAAACATGTGCAGTGCTGTGCGGAATGCCAAGGCTTGCCCCACAGTGCAATTCCATCATTATTTATCAGACAATGAGTATAAGCCAAGACATATCTAATTGTTGCTTAGCTATTCAGAGGCTCATCAGATATAGTCACTGTCAAAAAAAAAAAAAAAAACCCACAAAAAAAAATAACAGACAAACCAAAAAACCGTCTAAGATAGGTGTGAGCTTGAGCCACTACAACAAAACACCATAGACTGTCTCACAGTCTTGGAGGCTGGAATTCTGAGATCAGGACACCAGCATGGTGGGATTCTGGTGAGAGCTCGCTTCCCAGCTGGCAGGTGACAGCACTCACTGCACTCTCACATGGTGAAGAGAAAGAGAGGGGGAGCTCCTGGGTGTCTCCTCTTACTGTTGTTCAGTCACTCAGTCGTGTCTAACTCTTTGCCACCCATGGAGAGCAATATGCCCAGGCTTCCCTGTCCTTTGCCATCTCCTGGAGATGTGCAATTCTAACAGAAATGTCACTGACTCATTGAGTCAGTGATGTTATCCAACCATCTTCTCTTCTGTCGTTCCCTTCTCCTCTTGCCTTCAGTCTTTCCCAGCATCAAAGTCTTTTACAGTGAGTTGGCTTATTGCATCAGGTGCCCAAAATATTGGAACTTCTGCTTCAGCATCACTCCCTCCAATGAATATTGAGGATTAATTTCCTTTAGGATTGACTGGTTTGATCTCCTTGCAGTCCAAGGAACTCTCAAGAGTCTTCCCCAACACCAGAGTTCAAAAGCATCAATTCTTCAGTGCTCAGCCTTCTTCACAGTCCAACTCTCACATCCATACATGACCACTGGAAAAACCATAGAATGACACTAATCCAATGATGAGGGCTTACCCTCATGACTTCATCTAATTCTCATTGCATCCCCCAGATGCCACTGTGGTTGGGATTAGAGCTTCAATGTATGAATTTTGAGGAAACATGAATATTCAGTTTATTGCATTCTACCCTCCAAAATTCATGACCTTCTCACATACAAAACACATTCATTCATCTCAACAGCCCCCAAAGTCATTCTAGCATCACCCCTAAAGTCCAAGGTCCAAAATATCATCTAAATATTGTCTGATAAGACATGGATGAGACTTGGGTGCTATTCATTCTGAGGCAAATTTCCTTTCTGGTTGTGAACTGTGAAACCAGATGAGTTGTCCCATTCTAAAATATAATGGTGGGACAGGGGTAAGATGGATATCACCTTTCCAAAAAAGAGAGAAGCAAGAGAGAAAGAAGAGGTAAAGGAAAGAAAAAAAAAGAGAGAAGGAAGGAAGTCCAAAACCTATCAAGGCAAATACCATCAGATCTTAAGACTCAGAAATAATCCTCCTTGACTTAACGTTCTATCCCCCTGGCTCCCATTCATTGGCCAAACACAAAACTTCAGTGAGCCAAATTTCAAAACACAAGACCCCTGTCTGTCAGTAACTGAGAGTATGGGTCTGCCAAGGCGTGCTTCCTTCCTTTGTCAACGGCTGTTCCTGCATTATCTAACATTCACACATTAAAATTCAATTTCATAAACTAGACAAGGAATAATTAGACCAGCATTGAGTAGGCTACCAATGTAGGCAAGAACAATGCAGACAGCTCAAGGAAACAATGCTGTACAAATGCAAATCTGCTCAAGTAACTACATATCTCTGAGTAAAGTCAGAAAGAATGAAGGGGAAAAGAGAGATTTTAAAATCTGCTGTCTATCAGCAGGCTTTGTGACATTTGTGTTAGAATTGCACATCTTTGTATACTTCAAATCTTAATTAACAGTCAGGGCTGGACTCACTTATGGCATGGACCAAGTCTTAATTGCTTCTAAGTTAGCACATACTCACAGCAACCCTCTGAGTTAGAATGTATTATTAGCATTGTGAGAATAAAGGATGAAGCAAGATGAAGAAGCTGTTCAAGGTCACATAGCCAGTAAGTGTTTCAAACATATTTTCTTTCTCAAAAGCCAGTTTTTAAAAATATACTCCCTGGTACACTATCTGTCCTGTGAAAATGGACCTATAGTTACTGAATCTCTTCTTTTCTGGTTTTAAAGGGAGCATTAGCATTGAAAAGCCTCAAAAAAGTCCTACAGTAAAGACCTCACTTACCTTTGTTTAGCCCAGATCTGATCAACCCCATGTGACTACAGAGAGCTTTTATCACATCAAATGCACCTTGAAAGACTGAACCAGCCTCTAGCTGCCTCCCCTTCTTCTCCAGAAAAAGGCTGTGTATCTGGTCTGTGAGCATGAAAAAGTAACCCAAGATTTGACTGATGGATGAGTGAAAGACCAGGATTCCATCCAAGGAGGAGCAGTGAGCTCAGGCCAGAATCACCAACCACATGTGGTCATGTGAATGTAATTTTAATGTAAAATAAAATAAAATTCCTTAGTCATCTCAGCCATATTTCAAATCACAAAAGCCAGATGTGGCCAGTAGAGACCATATTTGACAGGAGATAAAGAAGGTTGACATTATGGCATAAAATCTTATTGGACAAATGGAGTTGAAACTTAGATTCAAAGTCTCTGTATGGTGGATAGGAAACCAGTTGTAGAACTACCCCCAATGACCTGATTGTCAAGATTCCAGGCCTTGTCCTCTAAGCTCTGCAGCCAGCCTCAACCACGAGAAAGGGCCTAAATGCTGGCTAATTGACACTATTGCCTACATTTATTACTTCTTAAGGGTGATGGGAATAAAATGTGATAATATATACAAAAATAACTTCAATTCATATAATATCTTTCTGGCTAAAACTCAAAAGTATCATTATGTCCCTCTGAGCACTATACTTTCTCCATATTTAGAAACATAAATATTCAGATACCTATGTAATTCCTTCTGAATGTAGATCAACATTTATAAGTAATGACTTTTTAAAAATCCTACTGCTTTTTACTGGCTCCATTATCAAAATGATGCTTTTATAGCTATCTTGCCTACCGTTGCCAGGCAAATTTTCCTAAAATATCAATTTTCCACACCCTCCCCTGCTCAGAAGCCACCAATGGTTCCCTAGCATGTTCAATTTTGACTCTTCCTTACTCAGGCTTTTTACTCATCAATATGGTCCATACCCTTCACTCACTCAGCCTCTCTGACCTCATCTATAAACAGCACAAAAAACCAAAGTCACGGACTGTATTCCCTTAGAAAGACAAGAGTGATCAGGAACCATGCCTCAGAGAACAGGAGGAGAACTGGGGGCATGTTCCAAGCCCCATGCCTTGTTCACAGCCCTCATTTTCATGGTGTTGCTCACGTTTATCTGGCTGCACAGAGAGTGGGTCTGGAAACAGGAAGTCTGAAAGCAAAAAAAGCCATATTTTCTCTAGTTGTCTTCCTAAGGTGTCTTATCAAATATACAATTTTGCTAAGCACCAGCCTTCTCAGTTCTAAGGGGTAACATATATCCTCTTTGCTCTAAGCCACACTTCACACACCCTCAAGCTGATATGCAAAATTTCTCTTTGCTCAGGTGCCTTTCTCACATTTCATCTTTCAGTAAATTTCTTTGCCCTTCTGGGTAAAGTCTCAGACTCTGAGCTTGACAGTCAAGGACCTTTCATGATCTGTCTCTTCATGCACATCTCCACCTCTCCCTGTACCTGAAATCGTAGTAAGACTAAGGACTCTTTGTCCCCTAGGTTATCTTCCTCCAAGCTCACTGAACATCCTCTTCTTTGATTTTCTGCTTCCCACATCAAGGACTGCACTGGCTTTCTCTGTGTGTGCATGCTCAGTCACTAGTTGTGTCCAACTCTTTGCAACCCCATGGGCTGCAGCCAGCCATGCTTCCCTGTCTATGCTCCAGTCCTTTCTGACTCTTTGGGACCCTATGAACCCTAGTCCACCAGGCTCCTCTGTCCATGGGATTCTCCAGGCAAGAATGCTGGAGTGGGTAGTCATGCCCTCCTCTAGGAGATCTTCCCGACCCAGGGATTGAACCTGTGTATCTTATGTCTCATGCATTGACAGGTGGGTTCTATGCCACTAGCACCACCTGGGAAACCCAAACAACAACATACTTAGCCCAATTGTGATAGTCATTGCACTACTTATTATCTGTGGGCACCTTAGACTGAGAACCTACTAAAGCTAAGACAATGTGCTGGTTACATCTGCATTCACATTAGCTACACAGTGCCTGACGCATAGGAGAGGAACAGTAATCACAAGGCATATGCTTGAAAGAAAAAATAACAAGCAAAAAAAATCAACTATTTTGAAAAGTGACACGGTCATAGCAAGGATGAAAAAGTAAAAAGAAAGAAGTAGTCATATATAAAAGATGTAAATTTTGATATAATCATATATTATTGATATTTTTCAAATATTAGAGTTTTCATGAGCAAAACCAATCAGATAAAAGGTACATACTGTAAGAGTCCTTTATATAATGGTTACTTACTCAGTTGTGTTTGACTCTTTGAGACACCATGGACTGTAGCCCACCAGGCTCCTCTGTCCATGGAATTCTCCAGGCAAGAATACTGGAGTGGGTTGCCATTCCCTTCTCCAGGGGATCTTCCCAACCCAGGGATCGAACCTGGGTTTCCCACATTGCAGGCGGATTCTTTATCATCTAAGCCACCAGGAATCCCCCCTTTATATAATGTTCAAAAATAGAGGAAATGAATGTATGGTGCTTAACATCAGGGTAGCCATTAATCTATGGATAGAAGGAAACTGTCTAAAAATGGAAGCTCAGTTTACTGACTATCTTTTCTACACAACAAAGCTAACATTTCACAGAAACATGTATATAAATCATCAGAAGTGATGGGATAAGAAAGAACAGCTCTAGCAGGAACATGTTCAACCTTATGGAGCAGTGAAGAGTGAAATGTGGAACTTATTCACACAATCACACGTAAGGCTTCAGTACAGACATGGTATAACACCGAACTGCCCAAGGCCAAAATCAACATAGTGGTTATGAAGAATCATAATGTTATGCAATACTCAGATACAGGAGAGAGTGACTGAAGAGCAACACAAAAGAAAATCTAAATGATTATTGACTAATTAATACAAACAAACACACCTCCAAAAATCTGAAATGTACAACTACATTATAGAAAAAGTAAATACTAAAGAGCTATATAATAAGAGTCATGCAGAAGGCTGAGTAATCCAAAGTCACTATACTGTCCACAAAGTGAAAAGAACTATTTTATTAATCTCTAGTAAGTCTAGAATTAATATTGTAATCTCTATGGCAATTGTTAAAGTAATAATTGAAATATTTAACTCACACAAACATAAGATGAAAGTAGAAATGAATTTAAAATAAGATTTTAAAAAAGAGTAAAAAAGAACAGAGATGAAGAAGGAGAACTAGAGGAGCAAACAGAAGATACATCAAATACTTTAGTTGTTAGTATACTAAACATTTCAATTAAAAGGCAAAGATGATAAGCATGGATTAAAAATAACAAAAATATGTTCTTTGTAAAAGATTCAAGTTGAACAGTAAGAATGCAAAATGGTTGAAAGAAAAAGGATGATAAAATGCTATGCAAATATTCAATACAAATCAAGCGAAAGGTGATATGCCTTTATCAGGCAAAGCAGACTTTAAGGCAGGAAGCATTACTAGAGACAAAAAGAATAAAAGTATGTTTTAATTCACCAGAAGATATAACAAATGTATCTCTGTTTGCACCTAATGTTGCAGCCTCAAATACATGAAGTTAAAACTGACAGACCTAAAAGTAGAAATAGAAAAATGTATAAGTATACTGACATCTTTCTCAGTAATGGGTAAAATAAATACACAAAAATAACCAACCAGTATAAAGTAAATTTCAAGAAAATTACCAAATTTTGATTCATGAACACAGAATACTAAACAGAGAGTTCCATTCAAAATTAAGCATAAAGTGAACCATAAAGTAAGTCTAGAACTTACACAAACTCTCTCAGAAAACTGAAGAAGAAAGACTTCTTCCCAACTAATTTTAAGAAATAATATACCCTGGATGCCAACATCAGACAAGGACATTATGAAAAAGTAAAATAACAAGTAATATCTCTCATGAACACAAATGCAAAAGTCCTAAGCAATGTACTTGAAGACCAAAATTAATGAAACATAAAAAGGAACTATTATAACAATGGTAATTTTATTCCAGTAATGCAAAAAGAAAGTCAAATTTGGTTCATCACTCAAAAGGCAGTGTAATGAACTACATTAAGAAAATAAAGGAAAATAATTATCATTGAGATATGACCTAAATCAAATTCCTTATGATTATACAGTGGAAGTGAGAAATAGATTTAATGGACTAGATCTGATAGGTAGAGTGCCTGATGAACTATGGACGGAGGTTCGTGACATTGTACAGGAAGACAGGGATCAAGACCAACCCCATGGACAAGAAATGCAAAAAAAGCAAAATGGCTGTCTGGGGAGGCCTTACAAATAGCTGTGAAAAGAAGAAAAGTGAAAAGCAAAGGAGCAAAGGAAAGATATAAGCATCTGAATGTAGAGTTCCAAAGAATAGCAAGGAGAGATAAGAAAGCCTTCCTCAGCAATCAATGCAAAGAATTAGAGGAAAACAACAGAATGGGAAAGACTAGAGATCTCTTCAAGAAAATTAGAGATACCAAGGGAACATTTCATGCAAAGATGGGCTCAGTAAAGGACAGAAATGGTATGGACCTAACAGAAGCAGAAGATATTAAGAAGAGGTGGCAAGAATACACAGAAGAACTGTACAAAAAAGATCTTCATGACCAAGATAATCGCGATGGTGTAATCACTCACCTAGGGCCAGACATCCTGGAATGTGAAGTCAAGTGGGCCTTAGAAAGCATCACTACGAACAAAGCTAGTGGAGGTGATGGAAATCTAGTTGCGTTATTTCAAATCCTGAAAGATGATGCTGTGAAAGTACTGCACTCAATATGTCAGCAAATTTGGAAAACTCAGCAGTGGCCACAGGACTGGAAAAGGTCAGTTTTCA
>SJYQ01008541.1:123799-140591 GCA_006410935.1 Redunca redunca
ACCAGTCTGTTGTTCCATGTCGAGTTCTAACTGTTGCTTCCTGACCTGCATACAGATTTCTCAAGAAGCAGGTCAGGTGGCCTGGTATTCCCATTTCTTTCAGAATTTTCCACAGTTTATTGTGATCCACACAGTCAAAGGCTTTGGCATAGTCAATAAAGCAGAAATAAATGTTTTTCTGGAACTCTCTTGCTTTTTCCATGATCCAGCGGATGTTGGCAATTTGACTCTGGTTCCTCTGCCTTTTTTAAAACCAGCTTGAACATCAGGGAGTTCATGGTTCATGTATTGTTGAAGCCTGGCTTGGAGAATTTTGAGCATTACTTTACTAGCATGTGAGATGAGTGCAATTGTGAGGTAGTTTGAGCATTCTTTTGCATTGCCTTTCTTTGGAATTGGAATGAAAACTGACCTTTTCCAGTCCTGTGGCCACTGCTGAGTTTTCCAAACTTGAACTGTATGAGCTGTTTATTTATTTTGGAGATTAAACCCTTGTCAGTTGCTTTGTTTGCAAATATTTTCTCCCATTCTGAGAGTTGATCTTTTTGTCACAGTATGGTTTTCTGAAGGAATAAAGAAGATGTGGTACATATGCACAATGAAATATTACTCAGCCATAAAAAGAATCAAAACTGACTCATTTGTAGAGACATGGATGGATGTAGAATTTGTCATACAGAGTGAAGTCAGAAAACAAATGGCATATAATACATATATGTGGGATCTAGAAAAATGATACAGATTAACCTATTTGCAGAGCAGGAACAGAGACACAGATGTAGAGAACGGGCATGCAGACATGGCAGCGTAGGGGGGACGGGGGGTGGTGGGATGAACTAGGAGACTGGGATTGACATATATACACTACTACATATAAAATAGATAGCTAGTGGGAATCAGCTGTATAGCAGAGGGAGCTCAACTTGGTGTTCAGTGGTGGCCTAGGGGGTGGAATGGGCAAGGGAGTGAGAGGAAATTTCAAGAGGAGTGGGATATTCTTTTACATATAGCTGATTTACATCATAGTACAGCAGAAACTAACACAACACTGTAAAGTGACTAGGTGTGCTAAGTCGCTTCAGTAATCTTGATTGAACACGCGTCTCATGTTTCCTGCACTGGTGGAGGGTTCTTTACACTAGCACCATCTGGGAAGCCCAAAAAGCAACTATACTCCAATAAATAATAATAATGATTTTACCAGAATCCAAGAAGGTCAAGTAAGCTAATGGCTATCCATTCCCTTTCCAAATGCCCCTTTATAAGTAATCTCCTTCATGTTAATTAGTTGGCACAGTCTGAGCACTTTACGCAAACTAACCCATTTACACCTCTTGGCCCACTTGTTGCAACAGACTTTGCTTTGCAGAGATGATCACACCATTGCCTCCCCTCCTGTGGGTAAGTGTAGCATGAGACTTTGAGGTTCCTCCCTTGTAGAGGCGGCATCTCCTTGAGAGTGGAGCTGTTGTGACTTCCATCAACAGAGTCTGATGGAGTGACTTCTGAGGCTGGTTCTCTGAAGAGGACACAACTTCCATTTTGCTTGCTAGAACTACTCCT
Source organism: Redunca redunca (assembly GCA_006410935.1). Lineage (NCBI taxonomy): Eukaryota > Metazoa > Chordata > Mammalia > Artiodactyla > Bovidae > Redunca > Redunca redunca. The sequence continues at coordinate 125,363 of SJYQ01008541.1, forward strand.
CAAAACCTTTAGCTGCCTTCTCAGCAGCCTGACTGCCATGAGGTCCCCATGAGAGATCATATGAGAAAGCTCCGAGGTTGCCTGGGGAGATATTTTCAAGACACTTTGTGCACTTTTTTTGACCAAATTTTGGTGGTTTAGTTTTGTTACATAGCATCCTGATGTTTTAACATAAACATGATTTCACTGTATGTCATTTTTAACTGAAGTGAAAATGAAGTCGCTCAGTTGTGCCCGACTCTTAGCGACCCCATGGACTGCAGCCTACCAGCTCCTCCATCCATGGGATTTTCCAGGCAAGAGTACTGGAGTGGGTTGTCATTGCCTTCTCCGTTAAACTTGACTAGCTGGATTCAAAGGCTGCTTATAAAACCCGTCTTCCATGTAACAAAATGCTGCTCTAGCACAACCTGAGAACTACCCTGGCCACATTCCACCTCAAAACAAACTTATGGGACTTTATTCTAGTACTGACATTTTACAGTTACACCTTCACTTGAAAAAACTTTTTTAGAATAATATCAAATCTGAGTATAAATCATTGATTGCACTGAGAAATGCAAAACTTGTATGTGTATTATGAATGACAGGAACCACCACTTCATTCATTCTATGCTACAATTATGTTCTCATTTGAAAACACACTCTAGCAGGAGTCTACTAACCTATGTTATTAAGGTAGTCATACTATAACATTCCCAAAGCATGTTGCATTACAGTTAAGTGTTTCCAAGTAGTACAAATTCCCTGAGTTAAATGTGTTTAATTCTAAAGACTTGAGGTTGATCACAGGGGAAAAACAAGAAAAATGTATGACCATGATTTTAAGAAATCTACTCCAATCTTAATTTTAGTACATAAATCCAGATACCTATACTATCTGTGATAGGGAGTTATTTAGAATATCTAAAAAAAATTGTTTTTAACCACACTAACTGGTATAGCAAAGAAATTCATGAGTTGAAACTTAGTCAGGAATTCATTTGCAGATGCAGATCAAAAATATAAATCAAAACTGGAGACTTAAAAAAAAAGTATCTCTTCAAAAATTAATACTGTAACTTTCCTTCATTAAAAAAAATGTTTGGCAAGTCCACAGATAAACATTAATCTCTGACATATAAGCCAACATTAAGCCCAGAGCCCACCACAGGTCAAATCTTGAAACAGCAAATGTGGAGTCTGTCCAAATTTTCTGTTGGGTTGAATATTTTTGAAATATTTGAACCATCACTTGGGGCTTTAAAATGTGTCATATAGAAATTTGTTTTAACAGGATTTGACATATATACTGTTAAAGTGTTTGCAGTGTTACCTTAGTCCTCCCAGATATTCATGGTGTGTTGGAAGGAATAGTCAATCTTCCTGGTGCTGGTATCTGAAGAGTTCTGATGAAATTTGGATCCCTTTCCTTTTGAAGAGAAATTTTACAAAAAACTTGCCCCAGAGCTTCAAGTCACAAACAGTCTGGGTCAGGTCTTACCTTCACATAAAATCACCTTTCAAAGCATTGAGTAATGTAAGAGTAATGTTCATTTATCTGATAACTCCAGTTAAAGAAACATTCAGACAGGGTTTAACTTCTACCGGTATTGCCAGTGACATCCCAACACCAGTTGGCACATGCCCAAGGCCCTGAACACTAGTTTAGAAGCCAGAAAGACACGTTGATAGTGTTTAAGATGAGAAGTATGACATTTCAGTAATGTATTTCAGTATAGTCATTCATTTCTGACTGTACACAGGATAAGGACAGATCTGATACATGGACATTTCTTAAGTAGGTTGCTATATTTTAGATTTAAACATTTTTCATTTTTGGAAAGTGTAATGCGGACCTTTTGCCTACCTGTTTAGAACCAAAACCACCACCATGACCTGTTTTTCATAGTGTCTGTATATTTGTGATGCAATGGACTTGTAAAGGTTGTTACTGAAAACTACCATTATCCAGTCTTTCTTATGGACAATAAATTATTAGTAAAATTATCAAATGCAAATGAAGCAGCTGCCATCCCCTGTTGTTTTATATACTCACCCTCAGGTCCAGTTCCAGCCGCTACCTGACCACCACAACCCAGGAAAAGACTCTGAGCTAGCACTGGCCAGCAGAGCCTTTCCTGAATTAATGACCCACAAAATTTGTGAGAGGTAATGCAATGGCTGCTGTTTTTAAACCACTGTATTTGGTGATTTGTTACACAGCAATAGATTATAGGGACTTCCTAGGTGGCCAATGCAGGTTTGACATAACAAAAGTGGGTTCAATCCCTGGGTTGGGAAGATCCCCTGGAGGAGAACACAGCAACTCACTCCAGTATTCTTGCCTGGAGAATCCCATAGACAAAGGAGACTGGCAGGTTACAGTCCATGTCACAGAGTCGGACATGACTGAAGTGACTTAGCACAAGCACAATTGATGATAACCAGACACAGGTGCTTTGTTGTTCTTCATTTAATCAATGAGGAAACTGAGGTACAGAGAAAGTAAATAACTCCCTAGCAGTGATGCAGCTACTCATTGGCAGAACCAGGATTTTAATCCTCAAACTGTCTGGTTCCAGAATGCCTCCTCCTGTTCAGGGTCCTATACCACTTGATACGAGACCAGATGGGAGGGGAAAAGTACTGAAAGCCAGATGAGCTTTTCTTGGGTCATGACTCCCACTCAGCTGCCTCACCTTCATTACTGAACTCTTGTGTTTCAGAGACATTTATACTGTGAGGCCCCAAACATCAGCATTGTTATTTTTCATATCACCTCAAATGTTTGTCTTCCTTGTGGGATGTTTTCCTATTCTAAGAATTTGGTGGCTGTTTCCTTAAGGACAAAAGAGATCATAAAAATCTGTCAGTAAAAGGTATATCATGCTTCTTAAATGGATTCAATAATATAATCAACACCAAATTAGACATGGGTAATCACAGGTGAGGTCTTTGCTTGTCATCAGTGTTACTCTTTCCCCAGAGAAAGCTAATAGGGAGCTAGCAGAGAGATGAAGAGAAAACAGAAATTTAAATTCATATGCAAAGGCAAGCATCATCTTTTGCTTGGTTCCATCTAACGGGGAGGTTTATATCATATCATAGGGCCACCAACGTTGCTCAGACCCAGCACCAGCTGGCACGTCTGGATGGCAAGATCCAGGTGGTGGCAGCACCTGTTCTATTGCCTGTCCCTGCTTTTACTGAAAACCTGTGTGACATCTCCATGCTCCACTATGGTATTGTAAAATCAATGTGGATAGTTTCAAAAATTAGATGTTTCCTTCATTTTGAATATATATAATAGAAACATATTCATGATTAGCTCTGTGTTTTGGAAAAATGGATCTCAAGAAAGTTTGTTTGTAGAGGATCAGGGAGGAAGAGACAGAGGAGAAAGATCAGAGGGAGGAGGCTGGAGCCAGCACAGTGGAACAGACTATCTGGAGAATCACAGAGGGACAGCAGGCCTGGGACCAGCAGGTTTGAAGAATATAATCTCATTTTTCTGTGTATGTTGCAAGATTCCCCTTCCTCTGGCTTTCCTAGAAAGCTTCCTCCCAGCATACTACTGCTGCTATAGTCAGAATCAGGGTTAATCTTATTGTGCTGTTGTGCTGTGGTCATGGATGGATGCAACAAATTGCTGACTTCGATCTCATTGTGGAAAATAGAAGCTGCCCACAGAATCTGGGCCACCTTCAGATGACACTGATAAACAAATGAATCATTTACAATGATGGTGAACAAATTCCACCTCAATGACTAGTTTACTTAGTTGATCATTTTTATCTTTACTAGAAAATGTCCCACAAGGAATCATCACTTAACATTTAATTGTAGGATCATTTTTCATACTGAAATAATTTAGCAGGTAAAATAAAACTCTATTAAGATTTGTGATAAAACTATAGAGAGTAGCGATTTTCTTTTGGAGAAAAAAATGTCCTTATTTAAAAATTGATTTCCAAGATACTTAGTATCCATCTCCAGAAGAAGTGTGCAATGTTGCTATTTCTTTATGTGAGAAAAATATTTCCATTGCAGGAATGGTCTGACAAACTGTTGAAGCCAAGAGAAAACATTTCGGGTCAGTACAATCCCTGTAAATAGTATACAGGTATACTGTATCCTGCAATTCAGGAAACCCAGGTTTGACCCTTGGGTCAGGAAGATCCCCTGGATCTGGAGAAGGGAATGGCTATCCCCTCCAGTATTCTTGCCTGGAGAACTTCATGGACAAAGGAGCTTGGCAGGCTACAGTCCATGGGGTTGTAAAGAGTCAGACAAGACTGAGTGACTAACATTTTCACTTTATTTCTTACACCTCACATTATTGTGCTTCACAGATATTTGTGGTTTTTCACAAATTGAAGATTTGTGGCAACCCTGAGTTGAGCAAGATTATTGGTACCATTTTTCAACAGCATTTGCTAACTTTGTGTCTCCGTGTTACATTTTGGTAAATTTCACTGTATTTCAAGTTGTTTTTTCGTTATTATATTTGTTATGGTGATCTTTGATCGGTGATTTTTGATGTACAATTGTAATTATTGGGGGCACCACAAATCACTCCCATATAAGACTTGAACTTAACTGATGTATGGGTGTTTCTTCTGCTCCACCAACTAGCTGTTTTTCCTCTCCCCCTCCCTATTCCCCCATTCCCTTAGACACAACAATGGTGAGATTAGGGCAGTTAATAACCTTACAATGCCCTCTAAATGTTCAAGTGAAAGGAAGGATCACACATCTCTCACTTGAAGTTAAAAACCAGAAGTGAGAAATGATTAAACTTAGTGAGGAAGGCATGTTGAAAACTGAGACAGGCTGAAAACAGTTAGCCAAGTGTGAATGCAAAGGAAAAGTTCTCAAAGGAAATTTTAAGTACAATTCCAGCAAACACAGGAATAGTAAGAAATCAAAATAACTTTTTGCTGATATGGAGAAAGTTTATTAATGGTCTGGATAGAAGATCAAATCAGCCAGAACATTCCCTTAAATCAAATCCTAGTCCAGAACAAAGCCCTAACTTCATTCAATTCTATGAAGGCTGAGAGAGGTGAGGAAGCTGCAGAATAAAAGTTTGAAGCTGTCAGGGGCTGCTTCATGGGGTTTAAGAAAGGGTCATCTCCATAATATCAAAATGCAAGTTAAAGCATCTAGTGATAATATAGAAGTTGCAGCAACTTATCCAAAAGATCTGAGTAAGGTAATTGATGAAGGTGGCTTCCCTAAGCAACAGACATTTATTGTAGATTAAACAACCTACTGTTCTAAGGAGATGCCATCTAAGACATTCATAGCTAGAGAGGCAAAGTCAATGCTTGGTTTCAAATAACAGGCTGACTTTCTTGTTAGGGGCTATCACAGCTGGTAGCTTTAAATGGAAACCAATGTTAATTTACAATTCTGGAAATCCTAGGGTTCTTAAGAATAATGCTAAATCTACTCTGCTCTATAAACAGAAAAATGAAGCCTGGATGACATTTATTTACAATGGTGTTTAATGAATATTTCCACTATTGAGACCTAATGTTGAGAAGGGGGAAAAGATTTCCTTCAAAAATGATTGTTGTTGTTGAGCTGCTAAGTCATATCTGACTCTTTGTGACCCCATGGACTGCTCATCAACAATGCACCTGTTCACCCAAGAGCTCTGAGGAAGATGTTTGTTGCTGTTGTTCAGTCACTAAGTTGTGTCCATCTCTTCATGACCCCATGGACTGCAGAATGAAGACTTCCCTGTCCTTCACTGTCTCCTAGAGTTTGCTCAAATTAATTCCCACTGTGTCGATGATGCCATCCAACCATTTCATCTTCTGTTGCCCCCTCTCCTCCTGCCCTCAACCTTTACCAGCACCAGGGTCTTTTCCAATAATCAGTTTTTTCGCATCAGGTGGCCAAAGTATTGGAGCTTCAGCTTCAGCATCAGTCTTTCTATTGAATATTCAGGGCTGAGTTCCTTTAGAGATGACTGCTTTGATCTCCTTGAAGTCCAAGGGACTCTCAAGAGGCTTCTCCAGCACCACTATTCAAAAACATCAATTCTACTACAATGAGATTAATGTTGCTTTCATGCCTGCTAACACAACATTCATCCTTCATCCCATGGATTAAGGAGTAGTTTTTGCTTTCAGTTCTTATTATTTAAGAAATAAATTTTATAATGCTGTATCTGCCATAGACAATGATCCCTCAGATGGATCTGGGCAAACTAAATTGAGAACCTTCTGGAAAGGATTCACCATTCTAGATGTCATGAAGAACTTTTTCGATTTACGGGAAGAGGTTAAAGTATCAAAAACCACAGATGTTTGAAAGAATTTGATACCAACCCTCATAGATGATTGGAAGACTTCAAGAGCAGTGGAGGAAGGAACTGCAAATGTGGTATAAATAGCAAGAGAACTAGAATTAGAAGTAGAGCCTGATGATGTGACTGAATTACTGCAATCTCATGATAAAACTTTAATAACTGAGGAGTTCCTTCTCATGAATGAACAAAGAAAGTGGTTTCTTGAGATGAAAACTGCTCCTGCTGAAGAAGCTTTGAAGATGATAGAAATGAAAACAAAGAATTTATAATATTGCATAAATTTAGTTGATAAGGCACCATCTGGGTTTGAGAAGATTGACTCCAATTTTAAAGAAGTTCTATTTTGGGCTTCCCTGGAATCTGCCTGTGAAGCGGGAGACCTAGGTTTGATCCCAGGGTTGGGAAGATCCCCTGGAGAAGGGAATGGTAACCTACTCCAGTATTCTTGCCTGGGAAATTCCATGGACAGAGTGAGCCTGGTGGGCTACAGTCCATGGGGTTGCAAAGAGTTGGGCATGACTGAGCAGTCATGTACAACATGACTTTTACAACAGTAAAAGTAACTTTGGGTAAAATGCTATCAAACAGCATCACAGGGAAATCATTCATGAAAGGAAGAGTTAACCAATTCAGAAAATTTCATTTTTGTCTTAAGAAATTTCCAGAGCCACTTCAAGCTTCAACAACCACCAATCTGATAAGTACCCATTAATATCAACATAAGACCTTCCACCTGCAAAATAATTATGACCTGGTGAAGGCTTAGATGATGGTAAGCATTTTTAGTAATATATATTTTTTAAAACATAATTTGTGCATTTTTTGGACACAATGCTAGTGCACATTTATTAGACTATAGTATAGTATAAACGTAATTTTTACAAGCACTGGGAAACAAAAACTAATGTGATTCACTTTATTGCAAAATTTGCTTTATTGAAGTGGTCTGGAGTTAAACCTGCAAATATCCCCAGGGTATGCCTATGCACAAATTCAGGGATGAGAGCAAAGGCATAGTGAAAGGCCAGCAAATAAATTCTGAGAAGGTGATGATCTGGTATAAGAACTCTCATACTTGAACTATATCAGGATCTCCTGAAGATCTAGCCAAACAATGCTTCTGAGTCCTATCTCCAGAGCTACTGATTGAGTATTTCTGAGTTGGAACCAAGACATTTTCTCTTCTAACAAGTTCCAGGTGATGCTGATGCTGTTAGTCCAAGAACCACACCTAGAAACCAGATTTGATAGAAAACATGCTCTGCAGTTGAAGTCAGTCTCTCCTGAATCCAAATCATTACAGCACTGTTTACTTGTAAGTAACTGTGGGCGTGTTTTTAATTTATCTGATTATTTATTTCTTTTTAAATAAAAGCTTTCAAGATAAGTATATAGATTAAATGAGATTGTATCAATTACATAGTTGAAAGCCATCACTTTAGGCATTTAATAAATAATGATTTTACTTAATTTTTGTTGAGAATCTTTCCCAAACTACTAGGTATTTGCCTTTTTAAAGGAAACTATGGAGCCAGACATCCTAAGTTAGTGGAGATAATGGAATTCCAGTAGAGCTATTTCAAATCCTAAAAGATGATGCTGTGAAAGTGCTGCACTCAATATGCCAGCAAATTTGGAAAACTCAGCAGCAGCCACAGGACTGGAAAAGGTCAGTTTTCGTTCCAATCCCAAAGAAAGGCAATGCCAAAGAATGCTCAAACTACTGCACAATTGCACTCATCTCACACGCAAGTAGAGTAATGCTCAAAATTCTCCAAGCCCGGCTTCAGGAATACGTGAATCGTGAACTTCCAGATGTTCAAGCTGGTTTTAGGAAAGGCAGGGGAACCAGAGATCAAATTGCCAACACCCACTGGATCATCGAAAAAGCAAGAGAGTTCCAGAAAAACATCTATTTCTGCTTTATTAACTATACCAAAGCCTTTGACTGTGTGGATCACAATAAACTGTGGAAAATTCTTAGAGAGATGGGAATACCAGACCATCTGACCTGCCTCTTGAGAAGCCTGTATGCAGTTCAGGAAGCAACAGTTAGAACTGGACATGGAACAATGGACTGGTTCCAAATAGGAAAAGGAGTACATCAAGGCTGTATATTGTCACCCTGCTTATTTAACTTCTATGCAGAGTACATCATGAGAAATCTTGGGCTGGAAGAAACACAAGCTGGAATCAAGATTTCTGGGAGAAATACCAATAACTTCAGATATTCAGATGACACCACCCTTATGGCAGAAAGTGAAGTGGAGCTAAAAAGCCTCTTGATGAAAGTGAAAGAGAAAGGTGAAAAAGTCGACTTAAAGCTCAACATTCAGAAAACGAAGATCATGAAATCTGGTCCCTTCACTTCATGGGAAATAGATGTGGAAACAGAGGAAACAGTGTCAGACTTTATTTTGGGGGGCTCCAAAATCACTGCAGATGGTGTTTGCAGCCATGAAATTAAAAGGTGCTTACTCCTTAGAAGGAAAGTTATGACCAACCTAGGTAGCATATTAAAAAGCAGAGACATTACTTTTCCAACAAAGGTCCATCTAGTCAAGGCTATGGTTTTTCCTGTGGTCATGTATGGATGTGAGAGTTGGACTGTGAAGAAAGCTGAGCGCTGAAGAAGTGATGCTTTTGAACTATGGTGCTGGAGAAGGCTTTTGAGAGTCCCATGGACTGCAAGGAGGTCCAACCAGGCCATCCTAAAGGAGACCAGCCCTGGGTGTTCATTGGAAGGACTGATGCTGAGGCTGAAGCTCCAATACTTTGACCACCTCACACGAAGAGTTGACTCATTGGCAAAGACCCTGATGCTGGAAGGAGGGGGGTGGGCAGGAGGAGAGGGGGATGACAGAGGATGAGACGACAGGATGGCATCACCGACTCAATGCGCATGAGTTTGGGTGAACTCTGGGAGTTGGTGATGGAGAGGGAGGCCTGGCGTGCTGCAATTCATGGGGTTGCAAAGAGTCAGACACAACTGAGCGACTGAAATGAACGGAACTGATATAGGAAAATAGAAGTTTCTCAATATTAAATGCCTCATTCAATCTTTAGAGCACTACTGTATACCAGACCTTAGACAAGTTTCTGGCATTTGCCTTGTTATATAATTGTTTTACTAACTAGGCAATAAGCTTACCTTTTGAATAGCTCTTTCTTGGAACAAGACTAAATGAGCTAAATGTCAGTGTGGGAATTTCCATAAGCAGGAAGGAAACTGGCAGTACATAGGCACCTGGAGCTGCAGTTGCCACCTACCCATCCCACTGCCTGTGAAATGGGATTATTTGACTGAATTTGTTAATCACTGATCTTGCAGTGCTAGTCCAGGGTAGGCTCAAGGTCCATCTACATGCATCTGCCAAATTCTCTGAGGTTTCATGGTTTCTCCATTTAGTAAATAATTTGAATTCAAACAAAAGCTGTTTTAAAAAGGAATGTCTCTAAGCAGACATTGGACAATCTGCTCTGCTTGAATAGACAATTTTGCTCATTAAACATGCTTTAAATAAAGGCAATGGTAACAGATGCTGTTGATTTGATATTCTGAATCTAGCCCATCACTTTCTCTTGTATGACTTTGGGAAGGGGCTTGGCCTTATTTTCCTTCTCTAACAAAATGAAAAAGATAATTTCTAATTTGCAAGACTCTTGTAAGTACAAGAAGTAATTTATACAAAGGTCTTTAAATGAATTCAGTGTATTTCACCAACTGTTTTTGAGATATTTGTGATAGAAATATTTAAAATACACATATGCTTCTTGATTTCAATTATCCCAATCCTAGAACTTTTGCAGACCTCAGACTTTATTCATTGGTGTTTATCTTGAGTTCCAGTTTCACCAGCCCACCTGTTTCCAACCCTCTTAACAGTGAGTTTCTGGAGACACAGAAGTATTCTATCAGGTGATTCTTACAGGGCAAAGTGAGTCTTTTGCCCTATAACATATAGTCTTCCCTCATGACCTGATGACTTGGTATTCATTAGTAGGTAAATTTTAATCTGTACAAACAGTTGTCTTTTTTCCAGCTCTTCCCATTTCCACCTCCTGATCTATCTCCTCTCTTACCTCTCACTTTTACTTCAATTCACCTGAACACTCCTCCTACAATATAGAGAATGTGTACAATGTATATAAGTATGGATGGTAGTGTACTGTACTTGTCAGATACTACCTAAGTGGGAGTTACACGAATGGAATCAGAGATTCATTAGACTTAATATAGTTTCCCCACATTTCTTTTACAACAACCAAAAGCTAAGAGTGTAAGAAGTGGGGAGGGAGAGGCTTATATCTGCAAATAAAAAAGAGGATGGGATATCAGGATTGGGAAGGTGAGCCTCACACCTCAATGACAACTGACAGTCTTAGCCAATCCACCTAGCAGTTTGAGTACAAAAATTGCCTGAATATGCCCTGCTGCTGCTGCTAAGTCGCTTCAGTCGTGTCCGACTCTGTGCAACCCCAGAGACAGCAGCTCACCAGTCTCCCCTGTCCCTGGGATTCTCCAGGCAACAACACTGGAGTGGGTTGCCATTTCCTTCTCCAATGCATGAAAGTGAAAAGTGAAAGTGAAGTCACTCAGTCCTATCCAACTCTTCACGACCCCCATGGACTGCAGCCTACCAGGCTCCTCCATCCATGGGATTTTCCAGGCAAGAGCACTGGAGTGAGGTGCCATTGCCTTCTTCGTGAATATGCCCTAAGAACACCATAATTGAAAAAGACACATGTACACAATGCTTATTGCAGCACTATTTATAATAGACAGGACATGGAAGCAAACTAGATGTTCATCGATAGATGAGTGGATAAAGAAGTTTTAGTATGTGTATCAGTTCAGTTCAGTCGCTCAGTCTTTGCGACCCCATGAATGGCAGCATGCCAGGCCTCCTGTCCATCACCAACTCCTGGAGTTCACCCAGACTCACACCCATCGAGTCAGTGATGCCATCCAGCCATCTCATCTTCTGTCGGCTCCTTCTCCTCCTGCTCCCAATCCCTCCCAGCATCAGAATCTTTTCCAATGAGTCAACTCTTCATATGAGGTGGCCAAAGTACTGGTGTTTCAGATTCAGCATCATTCCTTCCAAAGAAATTCCAGGCCTGATGTCCTTTAGAATGGACTGGTTGGATCTCCTTGCAGTCCAAGGGACTCTCAAGAGTCTTCTCCAACACCATAGTTCAAAAGCATCAATTTTTCGGCGCTCAGCCTTCTTCACAGTCTAACTCTCACATCCATACATGACTACTGGAAAAACCATAGCCTTGACTAGACAGACCTTAGTCAGCAAAGTAATGTCTCTGCTTTTGAATATACTATCTAGGTTGGTCATAACTTTTCTTCCAAGGAGTAAGCATCTTTATATATATATATATAGTACATGTATATATATACACACAATGGAATACTGCTCAGCTATAAAAAGGAATTAATTTGAGTCAGTTCTAGTGAGGTGGATGAACATAGAGCCCGTTATACAGAGTAAAGTGAGTCAGAAAGGGAAAAACAAATATTGTATATTAGTGCATATGTATGAAATCTAGAAAAATGGTACTGATAAACCTATTTGCAGATCAGGAATAGAGACTCAGACATAGAGAACAGATTTGTGGACACAGTGGGAACAGGAGGGGGTGGGACAAATTGAGAGAGAAGGATTGAAAGATACACATTGTCATATGTAAAATAGATAATGGGAAGTTGCTCTATAATACAAGGAACTCACCCTAGTACTCTGTGAAAACCTAGAGTGGTGGGATAGAGTAGAATGTGGGATGGAGTTTCAAAACGGAGGGGACATATGTATACCTATGGTTAATTCATGGCATGATTCATGGCGTTCTGATGTATGGCAGAAATGAACATAACATTGTAAAGCAGTTACCTTCCAATTAAAAATAAACAAATTTAAAATAAAACTAAGAAGAAGACAAAAAATAAAGGAAATTGACTATATACCAGGCCACAAGATGCTGCCTCCATACATTCCAAAGTTAAGAAAAAAGAGTTTGCCTGAAAAGGATGTTCTGTGTTAGCTTGATATGTTTCAGACTCTGGGATCTCAGCCATTTTTAGTCAGTGGCTGGGGACACTAAAGAAGAGTTACAAATCAAAAGCTGAGATTGGCTTCTGAAATTTCTAACCTCTGCAGGCTGTAAGCTAAATACACTCTGCAAGGAGGTCTGAGCAGTGCTTCCATACCGTTGAAGTAGCTCTGTCACCTGAAACTTGATCTGCCAGGGTCCAAAGCTAATGCTTGTTCTACCATTTCATCCAAGTTCTTGGTTGTAACACAGGCAATGAGATCCACTGAGAAGATAGGTCTGGTTGCATTTGATATTCTTAGATTCCAGAATCTCAGGGGGATATTCATAAACACATTTGAAATTATTCAACAATATCCCTTAGTTCTGTCTCTCACCTAATACTTCAGCCCCCCGACAGGTGGAGGAGGTAGAGATTGGCCAAAACCACCTTCTCTAGTCTATCTTTCAAAGGAGACTGGTTTTGAGGTGAAAGACATTTGTCCATAGGTTAATAAAAATCAGTAATTTAATACTATTGTTTATATCACTCTTGATTGATAAAAGGAAAAGATTTAGTAAAAAGTAAGGTAGTACTCAGGCACCAAAAACTCAATATGCAATCCTCAAATATGTAACATTTGTTCTGTTTGCTTTTAAATGAAAACTTTTAATATTATTCCCTTATATTAGTACTACAGATGATCAATCAACTTCATTTTTCTCCTTTCCTTGCCACTGTTTTGTGTTACAGTAAAAGTCTACAGGTCATACCTGGTTTTATTTTATTTTTTTAATGTAAATGGACTCAGCATTTGAAAGGATACCTCTCAAGTAGAAGGCAGAAGCCACACCTAAACTCCAAATTCAAATATCTCCCTTGTAATTTCCAATTTCAGTACTAGTATGCAGAGATCTTGGATAAGGAAAAGCAGCACAAACTGAAAATCTAATTTATATAGGCTTATTAGAAAACTGAGGCTACAGAGCAAATTGCTGCCTCAGAACCTGGAGAAACCAACCTTTTGAGTCAGACACAGCTGAGGTCTACTCACCTAGGGTGGAAGCTGCTGGAACCAAAACCTAGTAGAAACATGTAGATGCTAATTTGGACAAAGTGTTAGAGGATAAGTGTGGACTAATTTAAAACTTAACTGTGCCTGAGAGCCTCAGTCTTAGGGGACCCCAGAATTTTTTGGGCTTAACTCTGGGAAAACAACTGAATTCTTGAAGTAAAGATGGAGAAAAACAACTATAGGCCAAGGGAGGAATAACCACTGTGAAATAAGTCATACTAAAGGTTTATTTACCTCTGTTTCTACTGGCATATTTCTAATGTCTGGATTTTAGCCAAAAAAAAAAAAAATGCAGTGCATGTAAAAACCCAAGAAGAAAACATAGTCTGAAGAGACAAAGCAATATAAGAATTAGGCCTAGCTATGACACAGATTTTGGAATTGTCACAAAACTTTTAAAAGAACTGTGATTAATTTGTTAAAAAACCTAGTGAAAAAAACAGACAACATACTAATGAAATAGAAATGCTAAGAGAGAATCTAAAAGAAATAGTAGAAATCAAAAATACTATAGGAACAATAAAGAATGCCTGCATGGTTTCATCAGTAAATTTGAGATAGCCAAGGGAAAAAATCAACAAGTTTGAAGATAAGACTACTGAAACTTTCCAAACTAAAGTGCAAAAAAAAAAAAAAAAAAATAAATAAAAAACAGAACAAATTATTCAAGAAATGGGGTATAATATCAAAAGATGAAATACATAAGTAATTAGTGCATCAGAAAGAGAAGGATAAGTGAATGGAGAAAAAAAATTTTTTTGAAGTAACAATGGCCAAGAACTTTTCAAAATGTAAAATACACACCAAACCGCCATAGATCAAGAAGCTCAGAAAACACACCAAGCAGGAGAAAACCTGCCATTTCCCCATATCCCAACATGTATTGAATTAAAGTTGCAGGAAACCAAAGACAACAAAAAAGAGTAAAACCCAAAGTAGAGGTGGGATTTTGGAGGGGATTGTATACAGAAGAACATGGATAAGAATTACAGTGGGTCCTCTAGGAAAATCTGGAGGAATGGGGTGGGGAGGGAGGTGGGAGGGGTTCAGGTTGGACCTGCACATGTATACCTACAATTGACTCCTGTTGTATGGCAAAAGTCATCACAACATTGTGAAATAACCATCCTTCAATTAAAGTAAATAAATACAATTTTTTAAAAAAGAAGAATTACAGTGGAGTTATCCAAAACCATGCAAATATGAGAGTAGAATGAAATACCTGAAGTGTGGAAAGAAAAATCCACCAGCCTAGAATTCTATATTGAGCAAGATATTGTTCAGATTTGAAAGAGAGATAAAGAACTTTTCCAGAAAAAAACAAGTTTTAAAACCCAAGAAAAGTCAGTATCAACATACCCACTCATCAAAAACTGTTGAAAAAAAATTTTCAGGTGGGAAAAAAAAAATGATTTAAGTCAGATGCTAGAATATATATAAAGTAAGGAAGATCATTATACAATTAATAAATGAGTATAAACATTTTATCTTTCTAATTCTTAATTGATCTAAAAGGTTATTATTTAAAACAATAACTGGAGCCGATCATACAGAGTGAAGCAAGCCAGAAAGAAAAACACCAATATAGTATCCTAACGCATATATATGGAATTTAGAAAGATGGGGATGATGACCCTGTATGCGAGAAAACAAAAGAGACTCAGATCTATAGAGTGAACTTTTGGACTCTGGGGGAGAGAGAGAGGGAGAGGGTGGGATGAGATGGGAGAATGGCATTGAAACATGTATACTATCAAGTAAGAAACGAATCGCCAGTGGATATCCGATGCAGGATGCAATGTATGAG
>SJYQ01008541.1:143512-160212 GCA_006410935.1 Redunca redunca
ATATAAAGCATAGCACTCTGTTATGAAAAACCATCACACCACAAAGAAAGGCAGCTATAAAGAAAAGAAGAAATAAAGGAACTACAAAATAGAAAACGATAAAATGGAAGTAGAAAGTCCTCACCTATCAATAATTACTTTAAATTAAATGGATTAAATTAGACAATTCAAAGTTATAGAGTGATTGAATGGATTGAAAAAACAAAGACTCAACACATACTGCCTACAAGAGGCTCACTTCAGCTTCAAGGACACACAAGGCTCAAAGTGAAGAGATGCAAAAAAGATATTCCATCCAAGCGAAAAAACAGAAGAGAACAGGAGTGTGTACATGCTAAGTCGCTTCAGTCATGTCTGACTCTTTACAACCCTATGGATTGTAGGCTGCCAGGCTTCTCTGACTATGGGATTCTTCAAGCAGGAATAGTGGAGTGGATTGCCATTTCCTTTTCCAGGGGATCTTCCCAACCCAGGGATCAAACCTGTGTCTCTTATGTGTCCTGTACTGGCAGGCAGGTTCTTTACCACTAGTGCCATCTGGGAAGCCCATGGCTATACTAAGATCCAACAAAATAGACTGTAAGGGGGGAAAAACGGAAAAGGAAACAAAGAGATCAGTAAAAGCTCTATACAGTCAGTAAAAATGTGACTTGTGACTCAGATCTTGAGCTTAAGGATCTTGAGCTCCTTATTGCAAAATTCAGGCTTAAATTGAAAAAAGTGGGGAAAATCACTAGGCCATTCAGGCATGACCTAAATCAAATCCCTTATGATTATACAGTGGAGGTGTTGAATAGGTTCAAGGGGTTAGACAGAATGCCTGAATAAAAATCAACAGAAGTTCATAATATTATATAAGATGCAGTGACCACAAGCATCCTATAGAAAAAGAAATGCAGGAAGGCAATTTTTTTTTCCTGTGGAGTCTTTCCAAATATCTGAGGAAACAAGAGAAGTGAATGGCAAGGGAAAGATACACCCAATGGAATGTAGAGTTCAGAGAAAAGAAAGGAGAGATAAGAAGGCCTTCTTAAATGAACAATGCAAAGAAATAGAGGAAAACACTAGAATGGGAAAGACTAGAGATCTCTTTAAGAAAGTGGGAGATATCAAGAGAACATTACATGGATGGGCATGACAAAAATAGAAACAGTAAGGACCTAACAAAAGTGGAAGATATTAAGAAGAGGTAGCAAGAATACACAGAAGAACTATTCAAAAGAGTCTTAATGTCCCAGACAACCATGATGGTGTGGTCACTAACCTAGAACCAGACATCCTGGAGTGTAAAGTCATGAGACTTAGGAAGTATTACTACTTAGGAAGAAAGCTATTGGAGGTGACAGAATTGCAGCTGAGTTATTTAAAATCCTAAAAGATGATGCTGTTAACGTGTTGCACTCAGTATGTCAGCAAATTTGAAAAACTCAATAGTGGCCACAGGACTGGAAAAGGTCAGCTCTCATTCTAGTCCCAAAGAAAGGCAATCCCAAAGAACATTCAAATTATCATACAAATGTGCTCATTTCATGTGCTAGTAAGGTATGCTCAAAATCCTTCAAGATAAACTTCAGTAGTATGCACGAAGAAGTACCTCCAGATGTACAAAGTGGGTTTCAAAAAGGCAGAGGAGCCAGAGATCAAATTTCCAACATTTGCTGGGTCATGGAGAAAGCAAGGGAGTTCCAGAAAAACATCTACTTCTGCTTCATTGACTATGCTAAAGCCTTTGACTGCGTGGATCACAACAAACTGGAAAATTCTTAAAAAGTTGGAATTATCAGATCACCTTACATGTCTCCAAAAAAAACTGTATGCGGGCCAAGAAGCAACAGTTAAGACTGGGCATGGAACAACTGACTGGTTCAAAATTGGGAAAAGAGTATATCAAAGCAGTGTATTGTCACCCTGCTTATTTAACTTCTATGCAGAGTATGTCATGTGAAACGTTGGATTTGGTGAATTACAAGCTGGAATCAAGATTTCTGGGAGAAATATCAACAATTTCAAATACGCAGATGAAACCACTCTAATTGCAAAAAGTGAAAAAGAACTAAGAGCCTCTTGATGAGGGTGAATGAGAAGAGTGAAAAAGCTGGCTTAAAACTCAGCATTCAAAATACTAAGATCATGGCATCCAGTTCTGTCACTTCATGACATATAGAAGGAGAAACAATGGATACAGTGACAGATTTTATTTTCTTAGTCTCCAAAATCACTGTGGACTGTGACTGCAGCATTGAAATTAAAAGACGCTTGCTCCTTGGAAGAAAACCTATGACAAACCTAGACAGTATATTAAAAAGAAGAGGCATCACTTTGCCAACAAAGGTGTGTCCAGTCAAAGCTACGATTTTTCCAGTAGTCATGTACAGATGTGAGAGTTGGTCTGTGAAGAAGGTTGAGTGCTGAAGAACTGAAGCTTTCAAATTGTGGTGATGGAGAAGACTCTTGATAATCCCTTGGACTGCAAGGAGATTAAACCAGTCAATCATAAAGGAAATTAACCCTGAATATTCACTGCAGATGGTGATTGCAGCCATGAAATTAAAAGACGCTTACTCCTTGGAAGAAAAGTTATGACCAACCTAGATAGCATATTCAAAAGCAGAGATACTTTGCTGACTAAGGTCCGTCTAGTCAAGGCTATGGTTTTTCCAGTACTCATGTATGGATGTGAGAGTTGGACTGTGAAGAAGGCTGAGCACCAAAGAACTGATGCTTTTGAACTGTGGTGTTGGAGAAGACTCTTGAGAGTCCCTTGGACTGCAAGGAGATCCAACCAGTCCATTCTAAAGATCAGTCCTGGGATTTCTTTGGAAGGAATGATGCTGAAGCTGAAGCTCCAGTACTTTGGCCACCTCATGCGGAGAGTTGGCTCATTGGAAAAGACTTTGATGATGGGAGGGATTGGGGGCAGAAGAAGAAGGGGACGACCGAGGATGAGATGGCTGGATGGCATCACTGACTCGATGGATGTGAGTCCGGGTGAACTCCGGGAGTTGGTGATGTACAGGGAGGCCTGGCGTGCTGCGATTCATGGGGTCGCAAAGAGTCAGACACGACTGAGCNCTGAAGCTGAAGCTCCAGTACTTTGGCCACCTCATGCGGAGAGTTGGCTCATTGGAAAAGACTTTGATGATGGGAGGGATTGGGGGCAGGAGAAGAAGGGGACGACCAAGGATGAGATGGCTGGATGGCATCACTGACTCGATGGATGTGAGTCCGGGTGAACTCCGGGAGTTGGTGATGTACAGGGAGGCCTGGCGTGCTGCGATTCATGGGGTCGCAAAGAGTCAGACACGACTGAGCGACTGAACTGAACTGAACTGATTCATTGGAAGGACTGATGCTAAAGTTGAAGCTCCAATACTTTGGCGACCTAATGCAAAGAGCCAACTCATTGGAAAAGATTCTGATTCTGGGAAAGATCAAGATGAAAGAATAAGAGGACAGCAGAGGATGAGACCATTGGATGGTATCATTGACTCAGTGGACATGAATTTGAGCAAACTCTGGAAGATAGTGGAGCACAGAGGAACCTGGCATGCTGCAGTCCACGGGGTCACAAAGAGTTGAACACAACTTAGTGACTGAACAGACAGCAACAACATAAAATGATAAAGGGATCGAATCATCCAGATAATATACACCTCTAAGTATATATGCAAGCAACATCAGAACATCTAAATATATTAAACAAATATAAGCAATTTAAAGCAGAAATAGCACAATAGTAGTAATGAATCAATATCCACTTCAATTTCAATACAATTAATTTCTTGCCTTTTCCAGCTTCTAGAGCTGCATTCCTTCCATTCCTTGGCTCTTGAAATCTTCTTCCATCTTCAAAACTAGCAGTGTAACATCTTCAAATCTCTCTTTGCTTTTATGTCATTTTCTACACTGTAGTTAATTTTCTTTCTTTCTCTTGTTAGACACATAGGATTACACTTAGGATTTACCCAAATAATCCCAGATAAGCTCCTCACTTCAGAATTCTAGCTTGATCACATATAAAAAGTCCATTTTTCTGTATAAGGTATTATTTTGAGTTCTAGGGAAGAAGCCTTGGTTATCTTTGTGGGATGTCATTCAGTCTTCCACACCATACAATCCAGTAATTTTGTACCTACATATCTACCCAGTTGATTTGAAAACTATGTCCATACAATAATCTGCAATTTAATATATAGAGAAACCTTATTCATAATCATAAAACAAAGCCCTGGAAGCAACCAATATTCAGTATGGGAGTAGATAGACAAATGGTGGATATTCATAATCAGATACTATGCAGTGATTTAAAAGATGAGCTATCAAGTCTTTCAAGGACATGATAAATTTAATACATATTGTTAAAGTGAAAGAACTCACTCTGAAAAGGTTAGAGTGCATGACTCTATTTATATGGCAAAATGAAAAACTACAGAGAGGCTATCAGTGTTTACCACAGATTCAGGGAGATAAAGGTACAATAGGAGATGCACAAGGAATTTGATTAGAGTTGTGAAACAATTTTGAATGACATTATAGTGATGGACATGTGAACCCATAAAATTCTACAACTGGAAGCGTGAATATTTATGTATGCAAATGTTAACAATTAGGTCATCAGATTTCAAAATGAAATTCAGAGCAGGACAAAATAAACTAACTTCTATTATAGAAAAGAATGTGAGAAAAATTACTGACCTATGTAACTCTGGCAATTTGAGGTCTATAAACTGAAGGTAAAAGAATCTGCACATTAAAACAAAGTAATTGATAAAGGAGCTTCATATCAGGTATGGATTAAATAATTTTGTAATGTCAATTAAATATAGGCACAACTTGAGAGTTGCATGTTAAGTTGTATTGGGGGCAAAATGAGGACTGCAGCGTGGGAGACGACACATCAGTTAGCTCTGGGAGACTGTGCCAAGGAAGCATGTATATACAAACATGCTATATACAAGTTTGTAACAAAGGGAGTAGGCAATATGAGCCTAAAGATAAGGTATCAAGTTAAAGAATTCAGCATTTTATGTATGGGAAGATGCAAACCTCTAGGCTCACTGAATACATTCCTTTCATATGCACCTCAGCTATCTGGGGCCAAATCCTATTTCTTTGTTCACCTTAAGGAGTGGCAGATGATTGTTCCTTGTATTCCCCCAGCTCCTCAGCAATCACCATAGGGGGTGGCAGCATCTGCTGGATGGCAGTTTCAGGAAGGTTCATTCACATTTGGGGCCAGAAATCACTGATGGCTGTGACATTTCTTGTTTGTTGATATGACAGGAGATATTTTCATTTCACAATAACCTCTATAAATGTGTACTGGAATTGAAAAATTAAATAAATTTACAGAAGTTAAGGAAAGCCAAGTTTCTCACTGTTGAGGAGGAAAGTTACAGATAAGCAGTGGGAGGAGGGTAGAATGATTCACACGGTAATGAAATGGAGTTGAAGACATTAATGAACTCATGTTTATTTTTATACAGATATATATCATAAAACAGATATATGTGTTGATATGGGTATATACACAGATTAGTACACATGCACACATATTTCCTTTCTCTGTCAGCTGAGAGAACCTAGAAACAATAATATCTCAGAAGTAATGAGCACACCTAGTGCTCAGATCTTGGTTTCTAATATCAATCTCCAATAAAAGAAACTAGGGATCCTTGGGAAAATGGATGGTTCTAGGAACAAATTAGGAAATACATAAGGTGTATATGAAGAATTCAAAATTGCGAAAGTGCTCAAACTACAATGATAGGGATATGTCAAAGGAACAAAGTAGCCAACAAAAAAATATTAGTCACTCAATTGCATCTGACTCTTTGTGACTCCACAGACTGTAGTCTGCCAGGTTCCTCTGTCAATAGGATTTTCAGAAGTGGGAAATGTAAGGCAAGTGCAGAGAAAAAGAGAGTCAGCTGGGCAGTCAGGCAAAAGGGAAATTTATTAGAGGGAAATGAGTGGGTGACTGGCCCTTAAAGAGAACCAGTATCCTCCCTTTCTGATGGGGTCTTTCTTATACCCCGGCAATGAAAAATTCTCTGAAGGAATGGTTAATTTTTAGGCTGTAGTTGAGTCTTGTGGTCACATAGCCAGAGGTCTGGAATCTGGCGGTCTCGTAGCCTTGAGAAGGTAGGTGCAAGTAAGAAAACAGAATGTCATTTGGGCAATTTGGTCAATCTCAAGGATCACTGTAATTGTATTCTTTGTTTGCAGAGTCAACATAATGAGCCATTTCTACCATGAGCCCCCATGTGGGCCCTATCATTCCAGCCTTTCTGATTTAGGATGAGGGCCAAAGGTCAATCTTCTGTAACTGTTCCCTCTGAGACAGGGGTGTCATGGGGGTGAGATAAGAAAAGGCTGGAATGTGGGTCAAGGGGATTTGTGTGTGGTCAAAGTTTTTGATAATTTGAGTGAGTTAGAAGTAGCTCATGGATAGTTGGTTGGTGAAGGCTTGTAAATGGTCCTGAAGAAATTTTGAAAAAAGATATATTAAACATGAACTGAAAATTAGAATGAAGGTAAGTAGAAGGAGAGCGCCTAGAAAAGGTAGGACGCAGGACATCCAATTCCAATTGCTTAACCAGTTCTCCAATAAATTACTGAGGTGTTGATGTATTCTTGAGACACTGTTTGTCAGATTTCTTGCTGCTTCCTTTACAATGCCTGATATATTGGTGTAGAAGCAGCAGGCTTCCTCCAAAAATAGACATAGGCCTCCTTTTTCTGCTGTGAGGAGGTCTAATCCTCTTCTGTTTGGAGGACCATGGCTGCCAGGGAATCTAGCCGGTTTTGGATAGTGATAAGGCTGTTATCTATTTCTTCTAGGCTCTCAGTGAGGTCTTTAGAAAGGCTTTGATAGTGATTTAAAGAGGTTGCAATTCCTGCTGTCCCTGTCCCAATCCCAGCCATTCTTCCAAAACTGATTAATAGAGGAATGAATTGAATTGCCCATCTGAACTGGTTATGAGTTGGTGGGATAAGGAGGGTCTGATTGTTAGGACCAATAGAAATAACTGGGGCCAGATACACCAGAGTGGATATTCCTGTCCAGTCAGTGGGGAGACATAAATAGGTGGTGGCTCCATATAAGAAAAATATTCCAGGAGTAAGAAGACAACAGCTGAAATCAATAGCAAATAGGAGTCTTTCTGGGAACAGGTTAGTAGTCTCTGAAACGGGCATTGTACTCTCCAGTGTAGCCCCTACGAGAGGAGTATTTATGGCATATGCATAAGGGAGTCTCCCTGAGAAAGTAAGAGAATGTCCCACAGTTCCAGAGACAAGATAGATTGGCCTGAAGGGAAGGAAAGATGTGAATTGTGATCACAGAGGTGTGGCGGTATAGTTCCCAACTGGGGGATAGACTTGTTTATAGTTTTTTCTGGAAAAGCCGAAAGGAGCCTGTTGTTCTAGATCAACATCAGAGGTGGTGGGTCCTCCTATAGCTGGTACTTTATGAGTAGAAGTGAGATCTGTAAGGAGGGAGGTCAGTATCTTCTCAGAATTGTGAATTTTATTAATTGATTGTAAATAACATTAAGGAAATTATGACCAACCTAAATAGCATATTCAAAGGCAGAGACATTACTGTGCCAACAAAGGTCAGTCTAGTCAAGACTTTTTCCAGTGGTCATGTATGAATATGAAAGTTGGACTATGAAGAAAACTGAGCACCGAAGAATTGATGTTTTTGAACTGTGATGTTGGAGAAGACTCTTGAGAGTTCCTTGGACTTCAAGGAGGCCCAACCAGTCCATTCTGAAGGAGATCAGTCCTGGGGGTTTTTTTGGAAGGACTGATGCTAAAGCTGAAACTCCAGTCCTTTGGCCACCTCATGCGAAGATTTGATTCACTGGAAAAGACTCTGATGCTGGGAGGGATTGAGGGCAGGAGGAGAAGGGGACAACAGAGGCTGGGTGGCATCACCAATTCGATGGACATGAGTTTGGGGAAACTTGGGAGCTGGTAATAGGGAGAACTTGCGTGCTGCAATTTATGGGGTCACAAAGAGTCGAACACGACTGAGCGACTAAACTGAACTGAACATATGTATAACAAAAAAAAGAGAGAGAGAGAGATTATCCTCTATATGTGTGAAAAAAAGAAGTGTTTATGTGAGTCCATTGATCTGTGGATCTAGGGAGTCCAGATCTGTGGATCTGGATGAGGAGATGGATAAGCAAATCCAACAATCACTGATCAGGGTCCGGTTTGAGGTGTTGAGTAAACAGTGGGTCAGATTTAGAGTTCTGAATAGGCAGACAAGGTTTGGAACAGGCTGAGTGCAGTTCAGTTCAGTTCAGTTGCTCAGTCGTGTCCGACTCTTTGCAACCCCATGAACTGCAGCACACCAGGCCTCCCTGTCCATCACCAACTCCCAGAGTTCATTCAAACTCACGTCCATCAAGTGGTGATGCCATCCAGCCATCTCATCTTCTGTCGTCCCCTTCTCCTCCTTCCCCCAATCCCTCCCAGCATCAAAGTGTTTTCCAATGAGTCAGTTCTTCGCATGAGGTGGCCAAAGTACTGGAGTTTCAGCTTCAGCATCATTCCCTCCAAAGAAATCTCAAGGCTGATATCCTACAGAATGGACTGGTTGGATCTCCTTGCAGTCCAAGGGATTCTCAAGAGTCTTCTCCAACACCACAGTTCAAAAGCATCAATTCTTTGGCACTCAGCTTTCTTCACAGTCCAACTCTCACATCCATACACATCCACTGGAAAAACCATAGCCTTAACTAGACGTACCTTTGTTGGCAAAGTAATGTCTTTGCTTTCCAATATGCTATCTAGGTTGGTCAAAACTTTTCTTCCAAGGAGTAAGTGTCTTTTAATTTCATTGCTGCAATCACCATCTGCAGTGATTTGGGGGCCCCCCAAAATAAAGTCTGACACTGTTTCCACTGTTTCCCCAGCTATTTCCCATGAAGTGATGGGACCAGATGCCATGATCTTCGTTTTCTGAATGGTGAGCTTTAAGACAACTTTTTCACTCTCTACTTTCACTTTCATCAAGAGGCTTTTTAGTTCCTCTTCACTTTCTGCCATACAGATGGTGTCATCTGCACATATGAAGTTATTGATATTTCTCCTAGCAATCTTGATTCCAGCTTGTGCTTCTTCCAGCCCAGCATTTCTCATGATGTACTCTGCATAGAAGTTAAATAAGCAGGGTGATAATATACAGCCTTGACGTACTCCTTTTCCTATTTGGAACTAGTCTGTTGTTCTATGTCCAGTTCTAACTGTTGCTTCCTGACGTGCATATAGGTTTCTCAAGAGGCAGGTGAGGTGGTCTGGTATTCCCATCTCTTTCAGAATTTTCCACAGTTTATTCTGATCCACACAGTCAAAGGATTTGGTATAGTCAATAAAGCAGAAATAGATGTTTTTCTGGAACTCTCTTGCTTTTTTGATAATCCAGGGGATACTGGCAATTTGATCTCTGGTTCCTCTGTCTCTTCTAAAACCAGCTTGAACATCTGGCTTGGAGAATTTTGAGCATTACTTTACTTGCGTGTGAGATGAGTGCAATTGTGCGGTAGTTTGAGCATTCTTTGGCATTGCCTTTCTTTGGGGTTGGCATGAAAACTTACCTTTTCCAGGCCTGTGGCCACTGCTGAGTTTTCCAAATTTGCTGGCATATTAAGTGCAGCACTTTCACAGCATCATCTTTTAGGATTTGAAATAGCTCAACTGCAATGCCATCACCTCCACTAGCTTTGTTGATAGTGATGCTTTCTAAGGCCCACTTGACTTCACATTCCAGGATGTCTGGCTCTAGGTGAGTTATAGGCAAGGTATTAATGTGAAGTTTGGACTGTAAAGAAGAGGGAGTAAGAGTAACATCATGATATAGCATCTCATGTCTATGGGGAGAAAATGACAAAATAAGAATCCAGGTGTAGAAATAAATTTTGGTTGGTGTGAACTCTGTGAAATCTCCATAGAGCCAAAGATCAGTTATAAAGTCAAGGAGTAAAGGGAGATCAGTAACAGTGGTGTTTCTAGGAAAGGTAAAGCCTTGTGTTACTATGTGAAGGAAAGTGGATAATAGATTCATCTAGGCTGATCACAGTAAGAAGAGGACCACACCCCAAAAAACAAGAACTATGGAGAAGTAGGTAAAAGAGAGGGAAAGCTTTTGAATGATAGTTCACTTGGGGGATACACAGAGTAAATACTATTTAAATTACTCTATTTACACAATAGAGTAAATTACTCTATTATGAATAGGGTAAGTAGGGGAAATTCCAATCCAGTTAGCAACCAATACATCTGCTTCTGTTTTACTTATTGATATTTGTTTTTGACTATTCTGTTTCTTTAGGAATTCAATCCAGTTGAAGCCTGGTGGATCGCAGATCAATGGTGGTATAATGAGGAACGTTTGAGTGAGGAATGTTTCTTGGCAGTGATGAAGAGTCTCCTGGAGCCCGCTTTAATCTAGAGATATGAAACCAAGAGGAATGACCTGCTAGTTGAACAGATGTTGGTGTAGTTAGAATAACCTCAAACAGACCAGTCCATCGAGGGTGAAGATCCTTATGGTGTAAGGTCTTTAGAAGGACTTGATCCCCAGGTATGAGTGTTAAATCAGCTGGATTTTTTTTTTTTTTTTTTTTTGATGAGGCTTTGGGAGAGAGCAATCTTCACATTCTCTCTTGAGGTGTCTAATAAGGTTAAGAGTGGGAAGATAACCTCCCAGTAGGGAACTGATCTAAGGAAAGGGCATCCATACATGAGTTCAAAAGAACTGAGGAAAGATGGGACCTGTGGACTAGACCTAATGCAAGCCAAAGCCATGGAAAGGAGTTTGGTCCATGGCCTTTGTAGTTCTACAGAGAGTTTGGTTAAGTGTGTTTTGAGAACATAATTTGCCTTTTCTAGTTTTCCTGAGGATTGGGATCTATAAAGAATATGTAGTCTCTAGGTTATACCAAGGGATTGGGCTACTTGTTGAGTGATTTGGGAGATAAAAGCTGGCCCATTATCGGACTGGAGACAGAGTGGGAGGCCAAAGTAAGGGATGATATCTTGTATGAGATATTGTGTTAGCTCTGAAGCCGTTTCTGATTTCATAGGAAATGCCTCAATCCACCCTGAAAAAGTATCTACTAGTGAGCATGTTTCTCATGATGTACTCTGTATATAAGTTAAATAAGCAAGGTGACAATATACAGCCTTGACATACTCCTTTTCCTATTTGGAACCAGTCTATTTTTCCATGTCCACTTCCAACTGTTGCTTCCTAACCTGCATATAGGTTTCACAAGAGGCAGGATAGGTGGTCTGGTATTCCCATCTCTTTCAGAATTTTCCACAGTTTATTCTGATCCACACAGTCAAAGGCTTTGGCATAGTGAATAAAGCAGAAGTAGATGTTTTCCTGGAACTCTCTTGCTTTTTCAGTGATCCAGCGGATGTTGCCAATCTGATCTCTGGTTCCTCTGCCTTTTCTAAAACCATCTTGAACATCTGGAAGTTCACGGTTCACATATTGCTGAAGCCTGGCTTGGAGAATTTTGAGCATTACTTTTCCTGTGTGTGAGATGAGTGCAATTGTGCGGTAGTTTGAGCATTCCTTGGCATTGCCTTTCTTTGGGATTGGAATGAAAACTGACCTTTTCCAGTCCTGTGGTCACTGCTGAGTTTTCCAGATTTGCTGGCATATTGAATGCAGCACTTTCACAGCATCATCTTTCAGGATTTGAAATAGCTCAACTGGAATTCCATCATCTCCACGAGCTTTGTTCGTAGTGATGCTTTCTAAGGCCCACTTGACTTCACATTCCAGGATGTCTGGCTCTAGGTGAGTGATCACACCATGGTGATTATCTGGATTGTGAAGATCTTTTTTGTACAGTTCTTCTGTGTATTCTTGCCACCTCTTCTTAATATCTTCTGCTTCTGTTAGGTCCATACCATTTCTGTACTTTATCGTTGCATGAAATGTTCCCTTGGTATCTCTAATTTTCTTGAAGAGATCTCTAGTCTTTCCTATTCTGTTGTTTTTCTCTAGTTCTTTGCATTGATTGCTGAGGAAGGCTTTCTTATCTCTTCTTGCTATTCTTTGGAACTCTGCATTCAGATGCTTATATCATTCCTTTTCTCCATTGCTTTTCGCTTCTCTTCATTTCACAGCTATTTGTAAGGCCTCCTCAGACAGCCATTTTGCTTTTTTTGCATTTCTTTTCCTTTGGGATGGTCTTGATCCCTGTCTCTTGTACAATGTCACGAACCTCCGTCCATAGTTCATCAGGCACTCTATCAGATCTAGTCCCTTAAATCTATTTCTCACTTCCACTGTATAATCATAAGGGATTTGATTTAGGTCATACCTGAATGGTCTAGTGTCCCTCAGTAGTATAGTGTATAAAAGGGAGAGAAAGGTCAGGAATTGTTAGAGCTGGGGCTCAGAGAATGGCTTGCTTATGAGTGTTGAAGATTAAATGGAAATTTTATTGTAGCTCTAAGAGTTCTGAAATACCTCTCAGGTGGCTTGATACACAGCTTGTGCCAAGAAGGTGAAACTAGGAATACAGAGGTGTGCATATCCAGCTAACTACAAGAAGGACAAGATCTCTGTCCTTTTGATGTAGGGAGCGGTAGGATGGATATAAGGGACTTTCAATCAGTACTAATATATCTTTTTTTTTTTTTTTTTTGGTGTTAAAAGGACTGAGATAGGTGACTCTAGGAAGAGACACCTGGACCTTGGTGGGAGATACTCAATAGCCTCTATCAGCTAGAAAATTGAGGAGTTGTATAGTGTGTTGTTGACAGTGTGTAAATGAAGGACTACAAAGGAACAGATCATTCACATATTGGAGGACAGTACTTGGAGTAAGGTCAGGAGAGGTTAGGTCTGATTCTTGATATTGGCCAAAGAAATGAGGGCTATCATGAAAGCCTTGTGGGAGAACTGTCTATGTCAGCTGTTGGAAGCAATGAATGTCTGGATCAGTCCAGGTAAAGGCAAAGAGGTCTTGAGAGTCTGGGTGTAAAGGGATGGTAAGGAAGGCATCCGTGAGGTCTAGAACAGTGAGGTGGATAGTGGAAGAGGGAATGAAAGAAAGAAGAGTATAAGGATTTGGAACTATTGGGTGTATGGGGATAACAGCCACATTGATAAGTCTCAAGTCCTGGACCAGGCAATAGGAGCCATTTGGCTTTTTGATGGGTAGGACAGGGGTGTTATAGGGAGAGAGAGTTGGACTCAAGAGGCCCTGATGTAGGATTTTAGTGATAATAGGATTTAACCCTTGTTGATGTTTTTGGGAGATGGGGTATTGTGGTTGATTGGGGAATTTAGAGGGGCATTTGAGATAGATATGAATTGGAGCATAATGAGAGGTGTGTGTATCCCAAGCTATGGAGTTTACAGATGAGAAGGGCAATGGGGTGGGGGAGGAAGATGCGGGATTGAGGAGCTATAGACAGTTTGGATCAGAAGGTGGACTTGGGATAGTAATAGAAGCTTTGAATTCTGAGAGAAGGTCTCTCCCAAAAATAGGAGTGGGGCATTTTTGGAGTATGAGAAAAGAATGGGGAATGGGATATCCTGAAGTGTGTAAGGTAGAGGTTGTTATTCTTGGTGTAGATATTAAACCATCAAACCCCATAACAGAGACCTGAGAGACCTTGTTTTTTCCAGAGCAGGCAGGCACAGCAGAATAAGTGGCCTCTGTGTCGATGAGAAAAGAAATTGGCTTACCTGCCACTGTAAGAGTTACCCTGGGCTCTGTAGAGGAGATGAGAGTTGGGTTCTGGGGCTCTGGGCACCTTCAGTCTTCAGTAGCAAGTCCAAGGAGGCTGGACAGAGCTGGGTTGGAGTACTCCTGCTTGGACCAGGAGGGGATGTCCAGATCCCTAGAGGGGAATTTATGCCACAGTTGGGACCTGGACCTGGAAGGGGCCTTGGCTTTAGGCATGAGCAGGCCTAGTGGCCTTCTTTGCCACATTTGAAGCAGGGCCCATGTGGCCTCTTTTCTTTGTTTGTTGGAGGCTTGGAGCCATGTACAGCAGTGACTAAAAGGTGGTATTTGGCCTGATCTCATTGGGCCTTCTCTAGTTTTGCCTGTTTTTCCCAGTTATTGAAAATCTTCAAGGCTAAATTTAAAAGGTCTTGTTGAGGGGTTTGAGGACTTTTTACTGCCTTTTTTTAGTTTCTTTTGGATATCTGGGGATGATTGGGAGATAAAATAGGTGTTAAGGACAATGGTGCCCTCTGCTGAAGTGGGTTCTAATTTTGTATATTTTTGTAGGGCTTCCATTTGCCTGGCTAGAAATTGTGCTGGGTTTTCATCTACTCTTTGGGTTATTTCCCAGAGCTTATCAAAGTTGACAGCTTTATACCCTGCCTTTTGAAGGCCCACAATGAGGCAAGCAACCATATGATTACCAGCTGCTCATTCAGGTCTCCCTGGCTGGTTTACTGTCCTCAGGCCTGTGTATCTCATCAGCATGTGCCTGAGAGGCTTGCCATATTCATTCCTTCTATTCTTGGAGAAGAGTGGAGGAAAATATGATGTAAATATGCCAGGTTAACTCAAAGACTGGAAAAGGTACTTGAATTATTTTAGATAATTATTAGGATTTGAGGAGAAGCGCCAAGATGCTTTTCAATTTGAGACAAATGGTGAGGGAGAATGGGACATGAACCCAAACAATGCCTTCTGCTCCAGCTACTTCCTGTAAAGGGATGAGTGGAACAGGGAAAGGAGAAGGGTCCTGCTATGAAGTTTCCTGTTTTAATATTGTTCAGGGCTGGGTATAGGGAGGGGATCTAGGGAGGTCTGGATAGAGCCCTGGGACCCTTGGCGTAGAGGGTGGGGATGAGGTCTCAGAGCTCACCTCTGGCACAGGCAGGGGAGGGGTGTTGGGACCTGCAGAAGGAGGGAAGGAGGAAGGGGAATAAAGTGGAGGTTTTGTAACCAGATCTGGAGCTGCTGCAATGGGATTGGGAGCAATAGGGAGTGGGCTGTGGTCAGAAGGGTAAAAAGAAGAAGAAAAGTCTGAACAGGGATTGGGAGAGATTGTATTAGAAGGATATGGCCTAGAGTGGGCTTAGAGTATTTGAGAAGTAGAACAGGATTCACAGAGAGAGTGTCGAGAGCAAAGAGGGAAGAAAGCCTGAACATAAGGGATTTCTAACCACATGCCATTGGGGCAGCAGCAGATGTTGAGGTCCCATAGAGTATTATAATCGATAATTCTGTTTTCTGGCTATTGGGACCTATTATCAAGTCTATTGTGGCCAGAGAGTGTTAGAGTAGTAGGTCTTTGTAGTCTTATCTCCTCTTGGAAGCCCAAGGCTTTAAGGTTTTGGAGAAGGTATCCTAGAGGAGTAGATTTTGAGGACTGGAATTGAGAATTTCCCATTGCTGCTGAATGGCGAGGTTAGACAAGCCCAGGGAAAAGCCAGGAGAAAGATCCGAGGATATAGGCATCCCCATTCTCAGGACTTTCTCAGAGAGTAATAATAGTCTGTTTTGAAATGGGCATCCTCTGTTTCAAAGTCAGACAGGGCACAAGGCTGAGGGCCCAAGGGCTGTGGGTGTAATCCCGCCTATTGCTGCTACCGCTAAGTCACTTCAGTCGTGTCCAACTCTGTGCGACCCCATGGATGGCAGCCCACCAGGCTCCTCTGTCCATGGGATTTTCCAGGCAGGAGTACTGGAGTGGGGTGCCATGTGGGCCTTATCAGCTCCCAATAACCAAAGCTGGAGTAAATTGAGGGGGAAAAATAAACAAGGTAAATTTTCTATTATAACTCAAGTATAACATAAACATCCATGAGTCTATAGTGACATAAATTAAATTAATAAATTAAGAAGGGGGTTGTAGACAAATCTCTCAAGCAGAAGATTTCCAAATAATTTCTGTAGATACTATGCCTTCAATTGAAGGCATATGTGATGCATAGCTCCCTACCTTTTACATGTAAGCTCTGCATAGTGACTTTCTTCCAAAGAGTATTGTATTGAAAGGGGGAAGAAGGGACTTTGGTGGTACAGTGGCTAAGATCCCATGTTCCTAATGCAAGGTGCCCAGGTTCTATGCCTGGTCAGGAAACTAGATCCCACATGCTGCAACTGAAGATCCTGCATGTTGCAACTAGGACTCAGTGCAGCCAAATAAATAAAAACAAGTATTTTAGAAAGAAAGATGACGGAGACTAGCTCTACAACTCTTCTAGCCTGGCGATCAAGATTAGCTTCAGTTAATTGATTATCTTATTAACAGTATACAGTCTTGATATGATATGATTAAAATGACATTTTACATCTGTAGTCATCCCCTCAAAATTTCATAACTTCATCCTAATATGAGAAAAACACCCAAAAAAACCCAATTAACAAGTACATGGCCAGTATTTCTAAAATCTCTCAATGTCATAAAAAATAATTATGTCTGAAAATCTATCACAACCAAGAGTATCCTGAAGTGACTTGATGACTCCACATAATGTGTTATTCTGGGTGAAATCCTGGAAGAGTAAAGGAAAATCAAAGAATTCTGTATAAAGTATGGATTCTAGTTCATAATAATGTATCAGTAGTAATTCACTTGCTGTGAAAGTTTGCCATACCAATGTAAATATTAATCATAGGAAAACTGGGTCTATATTATATGGAATATGTATGTAGCCTCTTTCAAATTTTCTGTAAGATAACATA
>SJYQ01008541.1:170164-206041 GCA_006410935.1 Redunca redunca
TTTTTTTTTTTTTGCTATATGTTAATCTTTTATCCTTCTGAGATAACATTTCTTAACTCATTCCATGAGGCCAGAATTACCCTTAATAGCCAAAGACATTGCACACAAAAAGTAAATAAACTTTAGATCAATTTCCTATGAACATAAATGGAAAATCTTTTACAAAATACTGTCAAATTGAATACAGCAACACATTAAAAGTAATGATACCCCATTACAAAGTGGGTTGTCTAAGGAATGCAGTGTGTTTCAATACATAAAAAATCAATGTAATACATAATGTTAATAGAATAAAGAAAAAAGCATATGATAATCTTGACTCACACAGAAAAGGCATCTGAAAAATCCAACAGTCTTCCTCTATAAAAACGCTCCACAAAGTTGTATGAGTATCAACTAGTGATAGGAAGTTTTTCAGCATGAAATATCTATATATGAAAACTCACAACGAATATTATACTTGAAACACCAAAAACTTTCTCCTAAGGTTGGGATTATGACAATGATGCCTCCTTTTCTTCTTCAGTCAACTCTGTACTAGAAATTCTAGCCAAGGCATTCAGATAATGAAAAGAAACAGTTGATATGCAAAATGGAAGAAAGGAAGTAAAACTAACTCTAGGTGCTCATAAAATTATTTTACATAGAGAAAATCCTCAAGAATACACACAAATACACACACACACACAAATATATATATATACAAAGCAACCTTTTAGAGCTAATAAATGAATTTAGCAGTTTCAGGATAAAAGATTAACACATGGAAGTCAGTTGTATTCCCATAACTAACAATAAACAATGTGAAAACATTAAGAAAGCCATTAATTTACAATAGCATTTAAAATATAAAATGCTTAAGAATTAACCAACAAGGCTGACTTTAAAGTACAAAATATTGTTGAAATAAAGAAGACTTAGATAAACAGGACAATCCTATGTTCGTAAATGAAATAAATTAATATTGTTAATGTAGCAAATTCCCCCAAGCAACCTATGCATCAACGCAATCCCTATCAAAATCTGAATGACCTTTTGTAAAAAACTGAAAGGCTGATATTAAAAATTCATATGGGTGTGCAAGACCCTCAGTAGACAAAACAATCTCGGAACACTTTTGAGAAGGTAACAGGCAAGAAAGCCAGGGGTCTTCAAATGGAGGAAATAGGCTGCAAGTGTCAGACATTTTTTATCTCTCTCTTAAGCAGCAGGAGGAAACAAACTAGTGTTATATTTTTTCCTTCTCTATACAAATATAAAAAGAAGTTTCTCTTAAAATTCTGTGTTGCCATAATGACACCTGGGTCCAGCTGACTTTAACTTTTCTCAGACCTTGAGCTAACAAATGCCTTTTTCTTATGGAAATGTTTGTCTTAAGCTATGTTAATGCACTATGTAAATACATAGTAGACTCTGGACTCTGTCTTTAAGTCCGTTCTCCTAAAGGCTCAGATCTGGCTTAACAAACTGGTGTTATACTCATACATTGTTCTTCTAGTCTATGTTAATGAAACTATATATCTGTGTGGAAATCTGCCTTTCTTCAAGATTCATGTCAATTATTTTATGGCCCAGGATGACTCACCTCATGCATGATGTGGGTGAAGGGCTGGCCATTCTCTGAGTTTTGAGTGATTTTCTTTTTTTAATTATCAGATGGCTAGTAGCTATATAACATCCAGCTAAAGACTATTGGGGGGCACTCTTTCTGCCTCCCTACTGATGTCTACATCAGAAACTTTCTCTATCTCTTTTATACTTTAATAAAACTTTATCACACAAAAGCTCTGAGTGATCAAGCCTCATCTCTGGCCTTGGATTGAATTCTTCTCCTCTGGAGGCCAAGAATCCCAGCCTCTTTCATGAGTCAGCAACAACCTTTCACATTCAGATTACAAGTTGGATTACTGACAATTCCCAATTTCATCTTTTATTATTACAAAGCTACAGTAATCAACCAGATGTGATGTTGGTGCAAAGATAGACATACACACCAATTGAATATAGTGAAGGGTCCAGAAAAAAACCCATGTATGCATGACCAGTATGTGTAATTTACCACAGTACACACAAGAGAAAGTGGTATCCAAAAAATATTGGTTAATATTCACTCCAACTCAGAAATTACCTAGCTCAGTGTGGGAATAATGGGTATACTTTAATAACCAATATACTAAAAAAAAAAAAAAAGAAAGAAAGAAAATAAGATGACAAGAGTATAAGTACTAGGATATTAAGGAGAAAGTTACATATGAAAGAATAAATCCTCCTTGTGACAATAAGGAGAAATCTTTACTTGAGAAAGAGAAAAAGTGACTTTAAATACTTTAACAGTATGATTGGTCTGCTAATAAGTGAGACAGTTCATTCAATATTAATACCAAAAAATACAATATTATTTTTAAAATTAAGAATAATTAAAAGTTGAAAATCAGAGCCTATTAAAAGCAAAATAATACTTGCCAGAAAATACAACCATAAATCAGAGGAGATTCAGTTCAGTTCAGTCGCTCCGGCATGTCCGACTCTTTGCAACCCCATGAATCACAGCACACCAGGCCTCCCTGTCCATCACCAACTCCCAGAGTTCACCCAGACTCACATCTATCGAGTCAGTGATGCCATCCAGCCATCTCATCCTCGGTCGGCACCTTCTTCTCCTGCCCACAATCCCTCCCAGCATCAGAATCTTTTCCAATGAGTCAGTTCTTCACATGAGGTGTCCAAAGTACTGGAGTTTCAACTTCAGCATCATTCCTTCCAAAGAAATCCCAGGATTGATCTCCTTCAGAATGGACTGGTTGGATCTCCTTGCAGTCCAAGGGACTCTCAAGAGTCCTCTCCAACACCACAGTTCAAAAGCATCAATTCTTTGGTGCTCAGCCTTCTTCACAGTCCAACTCTCACATCCATGTATGACCACAGGAAAAAACATAGCCTTCACTTGATGGACCTTAGTTGGCAAAGTAATGTCTCTGCTTTTTAATATACTATCTAGGTTGCTCATAACTTTTTTTCCCAGGAGTAAGCGTCTTTTAATTTCATGGCTGCAGTCACCATCTGCACTGCTTTTGGAGCCCCCCAAAAATAACGTCTGACACTGTTTCCACTGTTTCCCCATCTATTTCCCATTAGTGATGGGACCAGATGCCATGATCTTCGTTTTCTGAATGTTGAGCTTTAAGCCAACTTTTTCACTCTCCTCTTTTACTTTCATCAAGAGGCTTTTTAGTTCTTCTTCACTTTCTGCCATAAGGGTGGTGTCATCTGCATATCTGAGGTTATTGATATTTCTCCTGGCAATCTTGATTCCAGCTTGTGTTTCTTCCAGTCCAACGTTTCTCATGATGTACTCTGCATATAAGTTAAATAAGCAGGGTGACAATATACAGCCTTGACGTACTCCTTTTCCTATTTGGAACCAGTCTGTTGTTCCATGTCCAGTTCTAACTGTTGCTTCCTGACCTGCATACAGGTTTCTCAAGAGGCAGGTCAGGTGGTCTGGTATTTCCATCTCTTTCAGAATTTTTCACAGGTTATTGTGATCCACACAGTCAAAGGCTTTGGCTAGTAAATAAAGCAGAAATAGATGTTTTTCTGGAACTCTCTTACTTTTTTGATGATCCAGTGGATGTTGGCAATTTGATCTCTGGTTCCTCTGCCTTTTCTAAAACCAGCTTGAACATCCGGAAGTTCACTGTTCATGTATTGCTGAAGCCTGGCTTGGAAAATTTTGTGCATTAGCAAAGTAATATTTCTTTTTTTTAATTTAAATTTATTTATTTTAATTAGAGGCAAATTACTTTACAATATTGTATTAGTTTTGCCATATATCAACATGAATCTGCCACGGTCTACACGTGTTCCCCATCCTGAACCCCTTTCCCACCTCCCTCCCCATACCATCCCTCTGGCTCATCACAGTGCACCAGACCCAAGCAACCTGTATCCTGCGGCAAACCTGGACTGGCGATTTGTTTCTTACGTAATATTATACATGTTTCAATGCCATTCTCCAAAATCATCCCACCCTTTCCCTCTCCCACAGAGTCCAAAAGACTGTTCTATACATCTGTGTCTCTTTTGCTGTCTTGCATACAGGGTTATTGTTACCATCTTTCTAAATTCCATATATATGCGTTAGTATACCATATTGGTGTTTTTCTTTCTGGCTTACTTCACTCTGTATAATCGGCTCCAGCTTTATCCACCTCATTAGAACTGATTCAAATGTATTCTTTTTAATGGCTGAGTAATACTCCATTGTGTATATGTACCACCGCTTTCTTATCCATTCATCTGCTGATGGACATCTAGGACGCTTCCATGTCCTGGCTATTATAAACAGTGCTGCGATGAACATTGGGGTACATACACGTGTCTCTTTGAATTCTGGTTTCCTCGGTGTATAAGTCCAGCAGTGGGATTGCTGGGTGATAAGGCAGTTCTATTTCCAGGTTTTAAAGAATCTCCACACTGTTCTCTATAGTGGCTGAACTAGTTTGCATTCCCACCAACAATATAAGAGCATTCCCTTTTCTCCACACCCTCTCCAGCATTTATTGCTTGTAGACTTTGGATTGCAGTCATTCTGACTGGTGTGAAATGTTACCTCACAGTGGTTTTTATTTGCATTTCTCTGATAATGAATGATGTTGAGCATCTTTTCATGTATTTGTTAGCCATCTGTATGTCTCCTTTGGAGAAATTTCTGTTTAGTTCTTTGGCCCATTTTTTGATTGGGTCATTTATTTTTCTGGAATTGAGCTGCAGGGGTTGCTTGTATATTTTTGAGATTAGTTGTTTGTCAGTTGCTTCATTTGCTATTTTTTCCTCCCATTCTGAAGGCCGTCTTTTCACCTTGCTTATAGTTTCCTTTGTTATGCAGAAGCTTTTAAGTTTAATTAGGTCCCATTTGTTTATTTTTGCTTTTATTTCCAATATTCTGGAAGGTGGGTCACAGAGGATCCTGCTGTGATTTATGTCGGAGAGTGTTTTGCCTATGTTCTCCTCTAGGAGTTTTATAGTTTCTGGTCTTACGTTTAGATCTTTAATCCATTTTGTGTTTATTTTTGTGTATTATGTTAGAAAGTGTTCTAGTTTCATTCTTTTACAAGTAGTTAACCAGTTTTCCCAGCACCACTTCTTAAAGAAATTGTCTTATCCATTGTATATTCTTGCCTCCTTTGTCAAATATAAGGCGTCCATTGGTGTGTGGATTTATCTCTGGGCTTTCTATTGTGTTCCATTGATCTATATTTCTGTCTTTGTGCCAGTACCATACTGTCTTGATGAGTGTGGCTTTGTAGTAGAGCCTGAAGTCAGGCAGGCTTATTCCTCCGGTTCCATTCTTCTTTCTCAAGATTGCTTTGTCTATTTGAGGTTTTTTGTATTTCCATACAAATTGTGAAATTATTTGTTCTAGCTCTGTGAAAAATACCATTGGTAGCTTGATAGGGATTGCATTGAATCTATCTATTGCTTTGGGTATTATTCTCATTTTCACTATATTGACTCTTCTGNTTGTTCTAGCTCTGTGAAAAATACCATTGGTAGCTTGATAGGGATTGCATTGAATCTATCTATTGCTTTGGGTATTATTCTCATTTTCACTATATTGACTCTTCTGATCCATGAACATGGTTTATTTCTCCATCTATTACTGTCCTCTTTGATTTCTTTCACCAGTGTTTTATAGCTTTCTATATATAGGACTTTAGTTTCTTTAGGTAGATATCTTCCTAAGTATTTTATTCTTTTTGTTGCAATGGCTAATGGAATTGTTTCCTTAATTTCTCTATTTCCTCATTATTAGTGTATAGAAATGCAAGGGATTTCTGTGTGTTGATGTTATATCCTGCAACTTTGCTATAGTCATTGATTAGCTCTAGTAATTTTCTGGTGGAGTCTTTAGGGTTTTCTATATAGAGGATCATGTCATCTGCAAACAGTGAGTGTTTTACTTCTTCTTTTCCAATGTGGATTCCTTTTATTTCTTTTTCTGCTCTGATTGCTGTGGCCAAAACTTCCAAAACTATGTTGAACAGTAGTGGTGAAAGTGGGCACCTTTGTCTTGTTCCTGACTTTAGGGGAAATGCTTTCAATTTTTCACCATTGAGAACAGTGTTTGCTCTCGGTTTGTCATTTATAGCTTTTATTATCTTGAGGTTTGTTCCTACCATTCCTGCTTTCTGGAGAGTTTTTATCATAAATGGATGTTGAATTTTGTCAAAGGCTTTCTCTGCATCTAATGAGATAATCATATGGCTTTTATTTTTCAATTCGTTAATGTGGTGTATCACATTGATTGATTTGCAGATATTGAAGAATCTTTGCATCCCTGGGATAAAGCCCTCCTGCTCATGTGTATGATCTTTTTAATGCGTTGTTCGATTCTGATTGCTAGAATTTTGTTAAGGATATTTGCATCTATGTTCATCAGTGACATTGACATGTAGCTTTCTTTTTTTGTGGCATCTTTGTCAGTTTTTTGTATTAGGGTGATGGTGGCCTCATAGAATAAGTTTGGAAGTTTACCTTCCTCTGCAATTTTCTGGATGAGTTTGAGTAGGATAGTTGTTAGCTCTTCTCTAAATTTTTGGTAGAATTCAGCTGTGAAGCCATCTGGACCTGGGCTTTTATTTGCTGGAAGATTTCTGATTACAGTTTCAATTTCCATGCTTGTGATGGATCTCTTAAGATTTTCTGTTTCTTCCTGGTTCATTTTTGGAAAGTTGTGCTTTTCTAAGAATTTGTCCATTTCTTCCACGTTGTCCATTTTATTGGCATAGAATTGCTGATAGTAATCTCTTTTGATCCTTTGTATTTCTGTCTTGTCTGGTGTGATCTCTCGATTTTCATTTCTAATTGTATTGATCTGATTTTTCTCTCTTTGTTTCTTTATGAGTCTGGCTAATGGTTTGTCAATTTTATTTATCCATTCAAAGAACCAGCTTTTGGCTTTGTTGATTTTTGACATGGTCTCTTTTCTTTCTTTTGTATTTATTTCTGCCCTAATTTTTAAGATTTCTTTCCTTCTACTAACCCTGAGGTTCTTCATTTCTTCCTTTTCTTGTTGCTTAGGTGTAGAGTTAGGTTATTTATTTGACTTTTTTCTTGTTTCTTGAGATATGCCTGTATTGCTATGAACTTCCCCCTTAGCACTGCTTTTACAGTGTCCCACAGATTTTGGGTTGTTGTGTTTTCATTTTCATTCGTTTCTATGCATCTTTTTTGATTTCTTCTGTGCTTTGTTGGTTATTCAGCAGTGGGTTGTTCAGCCTCTATAGGTTGGATTTTTTAATAGATTTTCTCCTATAATTGAGATCTAATCTTACTAGGTTGTGGTCAGAAAAGATGCTTGGAATGATTTCAATATTTTTGAATTTACCAAGGCTAATTTTGTGGCTCAGC
The DNA here is from genome assembly GCA_006410935.1 of Redunca redunca. Taxonomy (NCBI): domain Eukaryota; kingdom Metazoa; phylum Chordata; class Mammalia; order Artiodactyla; family Bovidae; genus Redunca; species Redunca redunca. Next base: position 177,578 of record SJYQ01008541.1, read on the forward strand.
TGAATTCTACCAAAAATTTAGAGAAGAGCTAACAAATTTTGTGGCTAATTTTGTGATCTATCCTGGAGAAGGTTCCGTGTGCACTTGAGAAAAAGGTGAAATTCATTGTTTTGGGGTGAAGTGTCCAATAGATATTAATCAGGTCTAACTGGTCTATTGTATCATTTAAAGTGTGTGTTTCCTTGATAATTTTCTGTTTAGTTGATCTATCCATAGGTGTTAGTGGGGTATTAATTTCTCCCACTATTATTGTGTTATTGTTAATTTCCCCTTTCATACTTGTTAGCTTTTGTCTTATGTATTGAGGTGCTCCTAAGTTGGGTGAATGTATATTTATAATTGTTGTATCTTCTTCTTGGATTGATCCTTTGATCATTGTGTAGTGGCCTTCTTTGTCTCTTTTCACAGCCTTTGTTTTAAAGTCTATTTTATCTGATATAAGTATTGCTACTCCTACTTTCTTTTGGTCTATATTTGTGTGGAATATCTTTTACCAGCCCTTCACTTTCAGTCTGTATGTGTCCCCTGTTTTGAGGTGGGTCTCTTGTAGACAACATATATAGGGGTCTTGTTTTTGTATCCATTCAGCCAGTCTTTGTCTTTTGGTTGGGGCATTCAACCCATTTATGTTTAAGGTAATTATTAATAAGTATGATACCATTGCCATTTACTTTATTGTTTTGGGTTCGAGTTTATACTCCCTTTTGTGTTTCATGTCTAGAGAATATCCTTTAGCATTTGTTGGAGAGCTGGTTTAGAGGTGCTGAATTCTCTCCGCTTTTGCTTGTCTGTAAAGCTTTTGATTTCTCCTTCATATTTGAATGAGATCCTTGCTGGGTACAGTAATCTGAGCTGTAGGTTATTTTCTTTCATCACTTTAAGTATGTCCTGCCATTTCCTCCTGGCTTAACGAGTTTCCATTGAAAGATCAGCTGTTATCCTTATAGGAATCCCCTTGTGTGTTATTTGTTGTTTTTCCCTTGCTGATTTTAATATTTATTCTTTGCGTTTGATCTTTGTTAATTTGATTAATATGTGTCTTGGGGTGTTTCGCCTTGGGTTTATCCTGTTTGGGACTTTCTGGTTTCTTGGACTTGGGTGATTATTTCCTTCCCCATTTTAGGGAAGTTTTCAACTATTATCTCCTCACTTATTTTCTCATGATCTTTCTTTTTGTCTTCTTCTTCTGGGACTCCTATGTTTCGAATGTTGGGGCGTTTCATATTGTCCTGGAGGTCTCTGAGATTGTCCTCATTTCTTTTAATTCGTTTTTCTTTTTTCCGCTCTGATTCATTTATTTCTACCATTCTATCTTCTACTTCACTAATCTTATCTTCTGCCTCCGTTATTCTGTTTGTTGCCTCCAGAGTCTTTTTGATCTCATTTATTGCCTTATTCGTTGTATAATGACTCTTTTATTTCTTCTAGGTCCTTGTTAAACCTTTCTTGCATCTTCTTAATCCTTGATTCCAGGCTATTTATCTGTGATTCCATTTTGATTTCAAGATTTTGGATCATTTTCACTATCATTTTTCAGAATTCTTTATCAGGTAGATTCCTTATCTCTTCCTCTTTTGTATGGTTTGGTGGACATTTATCCTGTTCCTCCTGGGTATTCCTCTGTCTCTTCATCTTGTTTATATTGCTGAGTTTGGGGTAGCCTTTCTGTATTCTGGCAGTTTGTGGAGTTCTCTTTATTTTGGAGTTTCCTCACTGTGGGTGCAGTTGTATGGGTGGCTTGTCAAGGTTTCTTGGTTAGGGAAGCTTGTGTCGGTGTTCTAGTGGGTGGAGCTGGATTTCTTCTCTCTGGAGTGCAACGAAGTGTCCAGCAATGAATTATAAGATGTCAATGTGTTTGGACTAACTTTGGGCAGCCTGTATATTGGAGCTCAGTGCTGTGTTCCTGTGTTGCTGGAGATTTTGCATGGTATGTCTTGCTCTGGAACTTTTTGGCCCTTGGGTGGTGCTTGGTTTCAGTGTAGGTATGGAGGTATGATAAGTTCCTGTTGATTAATATTCCCTGGAGTCCGGAGTTCTCTCTTCTCAGGTTTTGAACTTAAGCCTCCTGCTTCTGGCTTTCAGTCTTATTTTTACAGTAGTTTCAAGACTTCTCCATCTATACAGCACCATTGATAAAACATCTAGGTTAAAGATGAAAAGTTTCTCCACAGTGAGGGACATCCAGAGAGGTTCACAGAGTTACATGGAGAAGAGAAGAGGGAGGAGGGAGATAGAGGTGACCCGAATCAGATGAGGTAGAATCAAATGAGGAGAGAGCACGCTAGCCAGTAATCATTTCCTTATGTGCGCTCCACAGTCTGGACCACTCAGAAATGTTCACGGAGTTATACAGAGAAGAGAAGAGAGAGAAAAGAGACAGAGGTGGCCAGGAGGATAAAGGAAGGAATCCAAAAGAGAGAGATAGATCCAGCCAAAAATCAGTTCCCTAAGTGTTCTCCACCATCTGGAACACACAAAGAGATTCACAGAGTTGGATAGAGAAGAGAAGGGGTAGGGAGGAGATAGAGGCATCCTGGTGGAGAAAAAAGGAGAGTCCAAAGCGGGAAAGAGCAGTCAAGCCAGTAATCTCACTCCCAGTAAAAATGGGTACTGAAGATTGGGTTCTTAAAGGTATAAAAGTGGTAACAAATACCAAAAACCGAAGATCAAAAATCTTGAGTAGAGTTTGGAATTTCAAAAATACAATATTAAAGAAAAGAAAAAAAGTGACAAAAATTATAATACATATATATATATGAAGATTGCTCTAAAAAATAGGGTCTCTTTTTTTCACAAAGTAATAGGTTATAAAAATGAAAATTAAAAGAGTAAGAGAGGACTTAAAATTTTTTAAATTAAAAAAAAGAATGATCATAAAAATAGTAAAAATATGTCTAGGACTTTCTCTGGTGTTGTTAAGGCGAGTGTGGGTTCAGTTCATTTTCCAATAGTTCCTTGGTCCAGCTTATATTTCTCAGGATCTATAGGACCCTTCCTATGTAGTTGGTACCAACGACAGGGTTTTAATCTATTGCACCTGTCACTTCCAAGGTGGTTCCCTCTGTTTTAGCTTCTTCTGTTTGCTGGTCTCTTCAGTGCCTGATTTCCACCCTGACACAAGGCGGGCAGTGGTGGACACGTTTTTAGGCTCACTTGTTCAGTCGCACTGTGGGAAGGGAGGGACGCTGAAAACGAAAAACATTGGCATGTGCTCACAGTGTNACACTGTGGGAAGGGAGGGATGCTGAAAACGAAAAACATTGGCATGTGCTCACAGTGTCTCAGCCACACTGGGCCTTCCCCCACTCACAGTGTGTGTGCCCTCCATGCCCACACTTCTCAGGCTCTATGTTGTTCCACCAGAAACCATCCGAGGCCGGCCCTGGGCTGCATGCACCTCCCAGGTCTAAACCGCTCAGGTTCAGGCACTCAGGTAGTCCTCAGAGGTGCAGACTTGATTGGGCCTGCGTTTTGTGTCCTTCCTAGGTCTGAGCAGCTCAGGTGATGAGGTGTTTGGTGAGCACAGTAGCTTTGACTTATCACCTCCCCCATCCCTNGGCTCACTTGTTCAGTCGCACTGTGGGAAGGGAGGGACGCTGAAAACGAAAAACATTGGCATGTGCTCACAGTGTCTCAGCCACACTGGGCCTTCCCCCACTCACGGTGTGTGTGCCCTCCGTGCCCACACTTCTCAGGCTCTATGTTGTTCCATCAGAAACCATCCGAGGCCGGCCCTGGGCTGCATGCACCTCCCAGGTCTAAACCGCTCAGGTTCAGGCACTCAGGTAGTCCTCAGAGGTGCAGACTTGATTGGGCCTGCGTTTTGTGTCCTTCCTAGGTCTGAGCAGCTCAGGTGACGAGGTGTTTGGTGAGCACAGTAGCTTTGACTTATCACCTCCCCCATCCCTGCCACTCAGTTTTCTGGATGTACAACGAGTGCACTTTCTCAGGCAGATGTTGACTGTCCAGAACCTCAAGAAGTCTTAGTTAGCAAAGAAGCCTGCTTGCAGTTAGGTAGATAATGTCTCTCTGGGGCTGCAATTGCTCCCTTCTGGCTTTGGCTGCCTGTCACTGGAGGGGGATGGTCTGCAGCCGACTAGCTCTGTATAGTCCTTTGTTCTGTGAGCAGGCCTGGTGGTGTCTTATGTTAGGGTTTTACAGGTGGTAGCTATCCCACAGTCTGGTTTGCTAGCCGAAGTTAGTTCTCTCAGAATGCCCTCAGGGCATTCAGGCCTGGTCCTTACTCTAAGCATTGCAGCCCATGCCTCCCTGCCTAGCCCCTGCTTGCTAGTGGTGGATGCAGGCATCTGCACTGCTTCTCCACTGGGGGAGTTACCATTGGACCTGTAATCTGTGAGTTTAAATTCAGTTCAGTTCAGTTCAGTCGCTCAGTCGTGTCCGACTCTTTGTGACCCCGTGAATCGCAGCATGCCAGGCCTCCCTGTTCATCACCATCTCCCAGAGTTCACTCAGACTCACATCCATCGAGTCCGTGATGCCATCCAGCCATCTCATCCTCGGTTGTCCCCTTCTCCTCCTACTCCCAATCCCTCCCAGTATCAGAGTCTTTTCCAATGAGTCAGTTCTTCACATGAGGTGTCCAAAATACTGGAGCTTTAGCTTTAGCATCATTCCTTCCAAAGAAATCCCAGGCCTGATCTCCTTCAGAATGGACTGGTTGGATCTCCTGTCAGTCCAAGGGACTCTCAAGAGTCTTCTCCAACACCACAGCTCAAAAGTATCAATTTTTCAGTGTCCAGCCTTCTTCACAGTCCAACTATCACATCCATACATGACTACTGGAAAAACCATAGCCTTGACTAAACGGACCTTAGTCGGCAAAGTAATGTCTCTGCTTTTGAATATACTATCTAGATTGGTCATAACTTATTTATTTATTTTTCCTCCCAGTTATGTTGTCCACTGTGGTTCCAAGGCTTGCCACAGACTCAGCATTGAGAGTATTTCCTAGTGTTTGGAAACTCTCTCTTTTTAAGACTCCCTTCCCAGGACAGAGCTCCGTCCTTACCTCTTTTGTCTCTCTTTTTGTCTTTTATATTTTTTTCTACCTCCTTTCAAAGAAAATGGGCTGCTTTTCTGGGTGCCTGATGTCCTCTGCTGGCATTCAGAAGTTGTTTTGTGGAATATACTCAGCATTTAAATGTTCTTTTGATGAATTTTTGGGGGAGAAAGTGGTCTCCCCGTCTTATTCCTCCATCATCTTAGGACCACTCAGCAAAGTAATATTTCAACATATTTTTTGATTGAAGGCATTTAAGAAAGAAGGTAATAAAATGTTTTAAAAAAAACTTAGAAAATAAATGGACATACAATAGGAAAATGTTGGGAACTCACAGAATTCATAAAATAAATGGGAGGGACAAGATCATGTCAGAAAGGAAACTGTATTACACGGAAAACAAAAGACAATTGACACCATTGAATAATTTACATAAAGTCATATGAAGGATATTTAAAATTTTCCTGGAAAAGTTAAATGAGGAAAAGAATTACTCCAAAGTAACAAACATAGAAGAAGTCAAATAATGTAAGACACATGTGCATTCACTAGTCTTGGTATCAAAAATAAACAAGGGAAGAGAACAAACATAAAATCATAAATCAAAAAACTACACTGAATGTCGGGAAAAGGGGTATTAATTTATGTAACTTTGGAAATGAGTGGAGTCTGCAAAACTAATTGTAAAAGGAATTGCACATAAGCTCTGCATTCTGCACAGTAATTTGTTACATGTGGACTATGGTTGAATCATTCTACTTACAGTGAAATGAAAAGTTTAATTAGTGAATGACAGATATGGCCATGTTTCCATTGATGAAATGTGATATTACAGACAAGAAAAGGGAATACAGTTATCAGTATAAACATGTTTTATTCAATGTAGATACAGAAGACTACATGTATAGATATTTATATATTATATCAGCTAGTATACAAACATATATTTCCTTTATATGTCAGCTGAGAGGAGCTAGAATCAGTGAAACTACAACAAAAAGTTAGCACTTATAGTGCATTGTATGCATGTACAATTGTTTTCTAATACTGCCTATAAAATGAGTCATGGATCCTTGGAGAATAGGCTTATTCTAAGCTTAGGTACAGGGAAATTACAATAATAGCCTAGAGCATAACATAGTTCCAGAAAGTATGGAAGTCCCACCCTATAAAGGAGGTATGGCAAACGGGCACAAGAGCCAACTAGAAAAGCTGTTATGGTCAAGACTGGAAAAACTTGCACAAAAGTATAATATTGAATTATAAACCATAGGGAAAATTAAATGTCCATGTGTCCATACTTATGTTATTTAATTGCTACATAAACAAATACAAGAGTGGAGCAAAGACTAATATCCTGTGCACAAGAATTATAAGCAACTGACATGGAAACTGCCCTCAAAGACATTGAGTAACTTCCCATTTCTTTTTTTTTTTAATTAACATTTATTTTAATTGGAGGTTAATTGCTTCACAATATCTTGATGGGTTTTGCCATATATTGACAGCAAGAGAGACACAGATGCAACTTCTCATTTCTTAAATCAGAGGTGCATGTTCTGACTTCCATCAAAGAGCATAGTACTGAAAGGAGGTAAAATGGTAACTTTACACTATCTCAACCCAGCAATTTAGAAGTAGAGAGGAACTACCTCAATTTAAGTTTTTAAAAAGAAACAAAATCCAACAGCTAACATCATACTTAATGGTAGAAAAGATAATAGGTTCCCACAAAATCAGGAACAATGATGGGTATAACTTTTCAAAACTTGCCTGTTCCGCTGAAAGCATCTTCTTTTTGCAGATATGGAAACTGAGTTCTGAATGAGTTTAACTACTCGTCTAAGGTCACGCATTTATGTAATTGCAAAGTTGGGAAAAGAACGCATGTCTCTTCTCAGTGTTTAATGTTTGTTTGCTTCTTTGAGGAAGAAAAGATACTGTTTATCCGCATTGGTGGATGTACATTTTGGTGTACGACACCAAAAGCACAAACAACCAAAGAAAGAAACAGATAAATAAAACTTCATCCAAAGTAAAAACTTTTATCTATCAAAGAACATTGTCAAGGGAATTCCCTGGTGGACCGGTGGTTAGAACTTGGCACTCTCAATGCCAGGGCCTGGGTTCATTCCGTGGTTTGGGTACTAAGGTCCTGCNCCAATCTTCATTGAGGCATGAGGGATCTTTTTTTTCAGTTGAGGCATGTTGGAATCATTAGTTGGAGCATGTAGGATCTTAGTTCCTCAACCAGGGGTCGAACCCAGGCCCCCTGCAATGGAAGTATTGAATCTTAGCCACTGGACTACCAGGGAAGTCCCTATAATAGTTTTCAAAAGCCTTTAAAAAGCACTTTCAAAAATATTCTTCTGATTTTCAAGAATTATTGGTACCTCTCCCTTCTACTACTGCTATCACACTAGCACATCTAGAATTATGCTAAGAGCACAAAATACTCTGGCTCCTGTAGACAAACTCAAAGACTTACCACTTGAACTTGAATAATAGAATCATAATTTTGGAGCAGAGTTTCTCAGCTTCAGCACTGTTGTCATTTGGGGCAAGACAATTCTTGGTTATAGGATTCCCAGGTGGCTCAGTGGTAAAGAATCCACCTGCCAAGCAGGAGACGTAGGTTTGATCCCTGGATTGGGAAGGTCCCCTGGAGAAGTAAATGGCAACCCACTCCAGTATCCTTGCTGGGAAATCCCATGGACAGAGGAGCCAATGGGCTACAGTTCATGGGGTCACAAAGAGTTGTATACAACTTAGCAACAACAATCAAGTCTTTGCTGGGGGAGTGCCATGTGTCCTCTAAGATATTTAGCAGCACTCTTGACCTCCACTCACTAGATGCCGGTAGCACCTCTTTCTGGTCGTGACAGCCAAAAATGTCTCCAGAGACTGGCAGACATTACCCAGGTTGAGAACCACTAACCTAGGGGATTTTATAGAAATTAATTTATTCACCAACAATTGAAAGTTGCCTGTTCCGCTGAAAGCATCTTCTTTTTGCAGATATGGAAACTGAGTTCTGAATGAGTTTAACTACTCGTCTAAGGTCACACATTTATGTAATTGCAAAGTTGGGAAAAGAACGCATGTCTCTTCTCAGTGTTTAATGTTTGTTTGCTTCTTTGAGGAAGAAAAGATACTGTTTATCCGCATTGGTGGATGTACATTTTGGTGTACGACACCAAAAGCACAACCAACCAAAGAAAGAAACAGATAAGTAAAACTTCATCCAAAGTAAAAACTTTTATCTATCAAAGAACATTGTCAAGGGAATTCCCTGGTGGACCGGTGGTTAGAACTTGGCACTCTCAATGCCAGGGCCTGGGTTCATTCCGTGGTTTGGGTACTAAGGTCCTGCAAGCTGTGTGGTGCAGCCAAAAGGGAAGGGGAAAAAAAAAAAAAAAGAACACTATCAAGACAGTGAAGACATAACCCACAGAATGGGAGAAAATATTTGTAAGTCGTATATCTGATAGGAATATATAAAAACTTTTACTATTCAACCATAAAAAGACAAATAACCCAACTAAAAATGGGCAAAGGATTTAAATGGACATTTTTGCAAAGAAGATAGAGAGCCAATAAGTATATGAAAAGACATTCAACAACATTAGTCACTAGTGAATTGCAAATCAAAATCACAGTGAGGTACCACTTTATGAATACTAAGATGGTATAGCTTTATTATAATAAAAAAAAAAACAACAAAACAGATAATAACAAGTGAGGAATTGGAAAAATTCGAATGCCTTGCATTGCTCGTGTGAAAGTAAAATAGTGAGTCATCTTGGAAAACTGTCTGAGTTCTTCAAAATGCTAAACATAGAGTTAGAACAGAAACCAATGATTCCACTTCTGGATATATATCCAGGAGAAAAGAAAACACATGTTCACACAAAAACGTGCAAGATTTTTCATTAGAAGGATTATTTCCAATAGCCAATAACTGGAGACAACCCAAACGTCTATCAACTGATAAATGGATAAACAAAATATGGTACATACTGTTTATGGAATATTATTTGACCATAAAAAGAATAAAGTATTGAAACATGCCGCAACATAAATGAACCTTACAATATTATGCTAAATGAAAGAAGCCGAACACAAAAGGCCACATATGGTATGATTCCATTCATATGTAGTGTCCAGAACAGACAAATCCATGGAGAGAGAAAGCAGATTATTGGTTGACAGAAGGAGGAGCAGGAATGGAGAATGACTGCTAATGAGAATGGGGCTTCTTTTTGGTCATGATGAAAATGTTCTGGAATTATGTAGTGGTGATGGTTGCAGAATCTTGTGAATATATTAAAAAGCACCGATTTGGTACTTCAAAATGGTGAAATTTATGAGATGTAAATTATATCTCAATAAAAATTAATAAAATAAAAATAAGTATTTGAAAAAGGCAGGATTGAAATAAAGTTGTAACTTAGAAAAAAGGCAACATACATTCAGGCTCTGATACTAACAAGTGGCATGATCTTTGGTAAGTAACATAAAGAGGAGGTGAGTAGCAGAAGAGAGAAGGGAGGTTAATGCTTGTGTATATTTTATTACCAGTCAGATTTCTGATCTGGTGAACCATCAAGCAACATGTAGGTGGACGCTTCCATTATCAGTCTACTGGACTATTTAGCTGTCGAGTGCTGTCATTTATTATGAAGGCAGAAAAAAGTGGTAACTTGCAGTTGTATTTCTTCCTTGTCCTGATAATAACAGCTATTTTTTAATGGAAAATTATTATGTGTCAGGTATTTAAAGTAAAGAACTTCAGCTATTTATAAAAAACCTACAAAACAATTAGTATTTGCTCTCATTTTACAGATGGTAAAACTGAGGTTCAGGTAGGTTAAATGAGATGTCCAAGGCTCTGCTGCTGCTGCTGCTCAGTCACTTCAGTCGTGTCCGACTCTGTGCGACCCCATAGACGGCAGCCCACCAGGCTCCCCCGTCCCTGGGATTCTCCAGGCAAGAACACTGGAGTGGGGTGCCATTTCCTTCTCCAATGCATGGAAGTGAAAAGTGAAAGTGAAGTCGCTCAGTCGTGTCCGACCCTCAGCGACCCCATGGACCGCAGCCCACCAGGCTCCTCCATCCATGGGGCTCTGCAGGTACTTAAATACCAGAACCACATATATTCACTCACAGTACCATGATGCCTTGCAAGTAAAGTTGTCAGATAAAAAACAGGACACTCAGCTAAATTTGAATGTCAGATAGTATTTCATTCTCTTTTGTGACTGAGTAATAACGTGAATTTATATTTTTTTAGTTTAAGTATATCCCATTCAATACTTAGCATATACTTATATTAAAAATTTTCATGCAGTAGTTGGGACATCTTGATACTAAAACTCATTCATTATCCATGCAATATCTGGGATATACTCATGCTAAGAAAATCAGGTAATACTTGGGAAAAGTTGATAACAAAAGATTTTAGCATAGTTTATCTGCAATTCAACTTTAACTGGGCATCCAGTATTTTTATGTGAAAAATTTGGCAACCTTATTCCCAAGACTGTTGATATTTTATAAGTATTGTTTTGTAGACTAAGATTATATAATGAAGATAGTAGAATAATTATAAAAATACAAAAAAGCCCAAATCTAAACTATACTCTGAGAAAAGAAATGATATAGATCATTGATAGGCATTATGTGTTTCATGAACTTGACTCATATGATTTCTATAGCATTCTTCACATTTTGTTCCTTTTATTTCTTAAAAATAAACTAAAAAAAGTTTATATAAAAATCTAAACTAATACAATTTAGAAGAAAATCAGTCAATAATATCACCAAATCACTAACAGAAAAATTCATCATAGGGGAATGGGTTAAATTTCTATATGAAAGGGAGACTTGGAACTGGCATTTCTAAAACACCATGAATGTAAGTCTATAAACAATGAAGCAGACCAAGCAGTAGGCCCATCTGATGACATCTTAAATGTTTCAGGAATACATTTAAGTACGAAACAATGACAGAATTTGAAATGGCATAATGGTGTAATCTTAAAGAGACCGAAACAAAGAGGAAAATAATTTCTGTGGCTTGGTAATAATAGAAATGAAGGCAGACATCTACAAAGGCATGTATTTTTCAAGCAACACAGACTGTGGAGTAAGATTCAGTTCTGATATCACCAATTCTGTCTTCATGAAGAGGCATCATGCTAAAAAGAAGGTCCTATTCTTCTTGGTGCTTTTACTCTTTGGCTCTGGCTATTGGAAATTAGAGATGGGAAACACATGCTTATTTAATTATCTCTACACAGGAAATAAATTTACAATGAGAAAGGGAAATCCTAACTATGGTTTCATACCAGCGATCTTTAATTTTACTAGAGAGAAAGATATGAAATTTCAAAAACTTTGAAATTTTGGTTAAATCTCCAAAAAATATGAAGACTGATGAGAGAACTCTTTTCAGGGATGGGATGTATTTTTTTCATCCTAATTCTTATAAAACAAAATGCAAATAATTAAAAGAATAAAAGCAACAGGAGCAAATTTGAGATTGGAATTTTTAAAAACCCTTTAAGTAATTGACTGTGATTAACAACACTTTATATCTGTTGAGCCTCACTAAACATTTTAAATGCTAACTTGTCTACTTCAACAAGATTCTCGAGTAGGCATCAATCATTATTTCTTAGGGTTGGGAATGCCAACTGATTAGATTCTGTCAATGTGAAGAACTGTGTTCTGTTAAGAGGATGCTAATTGAGAAAGTGTTCTGGTAGTGACCTCACCAAGATAAGAAATGCTTACAGAAAAAAAAAAAGCCAGTTTTACTGGCATATCTATTTTTCAAGAGTCAGGAAAAAGCACAGGAGTAAAACGCAACAAAAAATGTCCCCAAGGTTGACTGTAAAATTTTTGTATTCACCAATCTCATTTTAAATCTCTCACTAATTTAAAGTCTATATTGCCTCACTGAAAGATAAGAATAAATTACAAATCTTATTTCCTTTGTTGGGCATAATTAACAAATGAGACCTATGGACTAAAAATGTCATATGTTAAACAACAACAACAACAAAACCCAAACCTCGTGTAAATGATAAGCCCTCTCATATATTCCAATTAAACTTTAAGAAACGGATGAAACTGGTTTAGAAAATTCCAAGGGGCTCAGATGCCAGCCTCTTTCATGTTAGGTCTACACAAACCGAGCATCTTCCCATCTCGTGATATTTAAAGATGAAAACCACTGCCCACCAAAACCTATTCCTTACTTCCATTGCATTCAAGGGCTTTTTATCCCAGGGCTGACTTCAGAGGCACTCTGCAAGCACTGTGATCTCACTGGAAGTCCAAGTATACTTGAGGGATGGAGAGGTAGAGCAATTAGCAAGAAAAATGGAGCTTGGAGTCACCCTAACCTGTTTTCATACCCAAGTTCCCATCACTTATCCTAAGAGCTGTGTGACCTTGAAGAAGTTAGTTACTTCATTTCTCTGAGCTTTAGTTTACACATCTGTAGAACGGAGATGCTAAGTCACTTCAGTCGTGTCCAACTCTTTGCAACCCGATGGACAGTAGCCTGCCAGGTTCCTCTGTCCATGGGATTCTCCAGGCATGAATAGTGGAGTGCACTGCCATGCCCTCCTCCAGGGGATCTTCCTGACCCAGGGATTCAAACCTGCGTCTCTTACATCTTTTTGCATTGGCAGGCGGGTTCTTTACCACTAGTACCAGCTAGGACTACACTCAAATTACTTAGTTGTTCAAGAGATTAAGGGAAATAATGTTTATATAAAACTGAAGATGATGCCTGGTACAGAGAAATACTCACTACATGATGGGAGTCATTATTATATGTGAAAGAGACATCTGAAAGTAAATGGTAACACACGTGACCTTTTCAATAGTTTAATTTGCACTATCCCCTCTCTCTTTTTTGGAAGACACGAGGATGTGATCCTTGACTAGAAGTGTAGCATCTTGACACCATCTACCCTCATAGGCATACGGAACACGATTTTCAACTGTACCATATCACTGGCATTGAAGGTAACATTATTTATTTATTTATTTATTTTGGTCCCACCGCACAGCATGCAGGATCTTAGTTCCCCCACCAGGGATCAAACCCATGTCCCCAGAAATAGAAGCGCAGAGTCTTAACAGCTAGACCCCCAGGGAAGTCCCTTAAAGGTAATTTTCAAAATCCGTATATATATGTCACTATCACTTGGCACTCATGGGAAAAAAAAAACCTAGAAATTTATTTTTTTCTCTTTTGAGTTTTGAATTATCCTGGGTATCTGTGAGAATATACTTGGCAAGATTGTGATTCATTTTCAGTATTGGAAGCTGTATTAGAAGAGAGTCACACAACCTTAAAAGAATGTATTGAAAATGTCCTGGTGAAAAAATTGGCAATGCTGTTGCCAGAGGCACACTGTGATCACGCCACTGAGTGTTTCTTCATTCATCAGGGATGTCAGAAGGATTCACAAATGATACTGAGTCAAATCATTTGGCAACAATATAAAGAAACCTGGTATACATTATACTGAAAATCTTTTTATACACTAAAGGTGAATCAGCGAGAGATAATTGTTTGATGAAAACTCAGTGAAATAGGTGCATTCTCTCCACATCTTTTATCTTGAACTGTCCTAGCATCTGATCCTTTTTAGCTTTAATTCAAACTATGCTGTTGGAGCTTTTTTTCTTTTACCTTCTTTCTGTCTTACACTACCATTTCAGAATTTGAAATTGTTTCTTTTAATCTCTTCTAAAATAACACAGAACACTTAAAATTCAAATCAAAGAACTGCTGATCTGGATACTGTCAATTTCTGTTTCTTAGACAAGTATGATAATTCTAAGGCTCCATTTTATAATGCATCTTGTTGATAAGATTTCTCAAATTTCCTGACCCAGGAATTTTATGCCCAGAGTAAAAATGATGGGAAAGAGGCCTATTATATTTTGTTCCTCTCAAGTCAAGACCCATAATCTAAACGTTCTGAGTAGAGCAGCATACCCTTGTGAACACAGGACGGCCTTTAGGAGCTAAGAAATCTGGCTTAAATCCTAGCTGTCTAGCGACCATCATGCTTTATCTCCTTGGCCCACTTACATAACTGTGCTAAGCCTGCTTTGCTGAAATACGAAATACCTGTACTTCACAGTGTTGGTCTGTGAGTTTTTGAGATACTGAATCTGAAGCCATTAAGCACAGTGCTTGGCACATTAAAGAAGTATGCGGTAAATGGAGTGGTTATTATTATTATATAATTCCACAGTTGTGCAATACCAGTTCAGGATCTGTACTCCCTTTCAAAACCCTAGCCCAGAGGCTTGCGAACATGTGCACATGTGCACTGGGGAGGGGGAGGTTTCCTTTTGATATAGAAATCTTGCAACATCCAGTAAAACTATGAAGAAACAAAACATACACTCTTTCTCACACCCCAAAACTTTATACAGACAGGACCTGCCTTCTCAATTCATGAGTAAAAAGATACAGATAGAATAAACAATAATTTTTGGGGGAAATTCTCGTGTTAATATACTGTACTTAACAGATCTAAGAAACAAAATATCACAGAATATTTTGCTATGTAGGCTAATAATGAAATTCACATATCACCTTATTTAGAGTTTAACACACCTTATGAGACTGTGGCAAAAACAGAGAGATGAAGTTTCCTGGGGAAAGGGAGTAGGTTTTTTTTTTTTCCTGTTACTGTTTTTTTAACATCTGGAGTTAGTTCTGTCATCTCCCTGAGAAAATAAAGCACATACTCCAAGGCCATTTGACCTCGAAATAAGAAGTTTTCTTTCTTTTGTATTTATCTCAGAATGCTGTATTCATTTGTTCTGCTTAAAGGAGAATTAGTGTACACTGAGTCCTCTACCCCAGGCTTTGCGAAACTCTCAAGTGACCAATAGGAGTTTGCTAGTTGGTGGCTCAGTGGGAAAGAATCTGCCTGCCATGTAGGAGACACAAGAGACGTGCGTTCAGTCCCTGGGTGGGGAAGATCCCATGGAGAAGGAAATGTCTACCCACTCCAGTATTCTTGCCTGGAAAATCCCCTGCACAGAGGAGCCTGCTGGGCTAAGAGTCAGACATGATTTAGCGACTAAACAATAAGAATAACAAAGTCTTGCTGGGAAACCATCTACTGGATGATTTCAAAGAGAAGATCTGATGATATAATCTTTTTGCTTGTTGGTGCGGTTCTCATTTAATTTCAGGCATAACTGGAGGCAAGATAGGTAGAGATGGAAAGGTCGTCCAGACCAGTGAACTAGCGTTATAGAAGCAGTGTCCTTTCCCTGTCCCAGAGATGTGCTGAGCATGACAATGCAAAGCCAAGGCAATTCTATGTATGATGCCTCATTATCATCTTCCAAAATAACTTCCTTTAACAAAATTCTCCTTCCTTTCCAACACTCTGTCACATATAGATAGATACCTAACACACTCTGCTTGAACTGTTCTGGCTGCTAGACATTTCTGCCATTTGCTGCACTTGCCTGTAATCAAGGATGAGAGTTGCTGGGAAACACAGATCCCAATGTATGTTACCACTACCGATGTGGAACTTGGGCTGAGGTCCCTATTTGTTAGGATAACTGGGTGAAAACCCTAAAGAATACCAAAGGTCATAGTAAATCTGGACTCATCTACTCTTCCAGATCTTTCTCACTCCCATTTGAGAATGATGATATCAGGTTACACAATGTGAGAGATGAGCTTTTCAGACTCTGAACAAAGAATTGAACCACCAGATGATTAGCAAAAAAAAAAAAAAACACCCTATATAAGATAGTACAATGATTTGGGCACAAATTAAGGCTTTCCATTAAAGAAAAGAAGGAATCTTACTCTTTAATTAACATCAAACAGCTTTAGATATTCCTTTTCTCTAGTTTCACTGTGTTTAGAGGGCATATTGGATTGAAGGAGTCATGACAAATGCTCAGGGCAAAGAATTTTCGGCTGCAGCAACCACACTCTGAGAGTCAGTATCTCTGAAGACCCTGTCAGCACTGTAATACTGCTAAACTTTTTTTTTTTCCTTCCCAGATATTTCCACTTATTACAGTACAAATGACCTATAAAATTCCTCTTATGCAAGATCTCATGAATACTTCATCAACCAATCAACTATGATTGTAACTGAGAAGTCTTTCTTTCTCACTGGGGTAATTGAAACCTTGATTAGCTTGCTCGAGTACTTAGGTGTCTCTGTAATAGACACGGAACAAATGTATTGATACTGTAGTTAGACAGAGATTCAAGTCGTGCTTATTAACCTTTGTAAATAAGGTATGAATCACAGAAGTGCAGGCTAAATAACCAAATCAAACAAAATAGATATTTTTTACCCTCTTAGATTCTGGAAAGATGCTCTATTCTTTCCTTCCTATAGACTGGATTGTTCTTTCTCCACCTCCTTACTAGCTTAGACTGCCCTCTCCCACACTTAATTTTCACCTTCCCCTAAAGTTGTGTCTTTCTGCCTCCTTCCTTCCTTCTCCTTCCTCTTGGTCTCTATCAGAGAAGCCATCTACTCCTACTCAGAGCTGAAGAAAAACCAGCCCTTCCAACAGCCTACATGATCTGGTCCTCTCCTACTTGTCCTGGGTCATTCAGTTCTATCCTCACTGCTGAATTTCCCTCAGAGACTTTACACTCGTGTTCTTTCTGCTCTCACACAGAGCTACCAAAAGGGCTTCCCCGGTGTCTCAGCTGGTAAAGAACCCGCCTGCCAATGCAGGAGATGCAAGAGACCCAGGTTCGATCCCTGGGTCACGAAGATCCCCTGGAGAAGGGAATGGCAAACTGCTTCAGTATTCTTGCCTGGGAAATCCCATGGACAGAGGAACCTGGTGGGCTACGTCCATGGGGTTGCAAAGTGGAAATGTCTCCTAATCAGTGAGGATTTCCCTTATCATCTTACATAAAATAATCAACTAATGAACTTCCTAGCTCCACTCCCCCTCACTGTAGTCTCCTTACATAAAAGGTCAAACCTAGTTAAACTTTCGATATGCTTCACATTTTCTAAGAACTGGAAGCTGGAGCTTGTCAGTTTACATAATAATACTTTTCTGCCTGGGAATTCTCAAAACATGAAATTCCCAAAAACATCTCTACATGTAATTCCCTACACTTCTCATATTTCTTTATTGTGGAAAATCTGAGTGGCTGGGAACATCGCCCACCTTCAAATGGATGGCTTCTCTCCGGATCATCCAAAGGTTATGGTTCACTGACTTCTGTATTTATTTTCTTTAAAATGCCAGTGTGTAGTGTTTCCAAGGCCTGAAATCCATGACAGTTGTCACGTGGAAATAGCACCACACATTGCAGTGAAAATTCACTTGTGTAGACATTAGTGTTTACACAGCCTCCAAGGTTACAAGAAAAAAAATCTGTTTTAATTTTGGAAGGAGATCTTTGTTTTCACTGCATGATCCACACACATTTGTAACACATAGCTTTGCCAATGATCTTTTGGTTTCAGACTAAACTGTCTTAGGTTCGGGTGGAAGGTTTAGATGAAAACTTTCTTGAGTTTATTTGTATAACTAACTCCCTTTTGGCAGAGGGGAGACTCATAGAAGAATCTGATCTGTTGCAGGAGAGGAAGACAGTTAAGTGAATTCCAGTACATGCTCACTAAAGGAGCCCTCTCTTGTATTCAGCGCAACCAGCTTCCTGTTCAGCCTCCTTAAGAAACAAATAAAAAATTAATGCATCTTTCACACGCTGTACATATCAGGAGATTTGACAGACAAACAGATCTTTGCACACCAGTGTGGTCGTGAAGAGAATCTCAAAGGTAAATTATTCAAAAAGGGAAGAAGGAAAAAAAGAAGACTGTTATGTGCAAATCTCCTTGGATATTAAACTTGCAGTTGGTTACAAAGTGGTCATGCTTTGTAATGAAGGCTGGCTATAATCCCCAAGGCCTTCTTTTAAAATTTGCCTTACAACTGCAAAAACCATGGGATCTGAAGTTGGAGGAAAAACTGCCTCTCTCGTCACAGTCCATTAGAATGCTGAACTCTGATTAGTTAGAAGTTAATCTACAATCTGGAGCATGGTAGAGGTTTTCAAATGCTGCAGGTTTCTGCAGACATATTTTTCCTCATAGCTATTGGAATATCCCTCTTTCCATCTGGGAAAGAAAACCAATTGAGTTTGACATGCCTCTATGGACCTCGACTTGATTAAACTCTATGAAGCGCTTTGAGTGCCTACAGGAAGTTAAGCTATAATTTTTTAAAAATATTCTATTTTGAATCAAAGGAACAAAATGAAATTCTAAAGTGACTGATAAATGGGAAAACATCTCGAGGAGGGTTGGGTGGGGGGACATGGCAAAACAAGTGGCATGTTTCAGCTCTGTGAGCTGAGTTTACTGCCTTATTAGTCACCAGCAGCACAATCAACAAGGTTTTCGATGAGACTTGGATAAGAATATTAAATTATGTTGACAAGGAGAAATATACACTCAGAACAGGAAGGACCCCCACCCNCCCCCCCCCCCCCCGGTAGTGCTCGCTGCAGTCTTCTGCCTGTGAGTAGGGTTCCATGACCTCCCCCAGGAACCGATGCTGATAGTTAATCACTTTGAAAAGGAAATACTTCCCTATGTCTAACTAAAAGCTATCAGTTTCTCAAGCCCATAGCTTGTCTAGCATCTGCTGAGAAATAGAAACCTGGTCAATATCTTCCTTAAAAGTCTTTACATGTATAAACACATAAAACAGTATAATGTGTTTCCTTAGACACATTATAATGTTATAACAGTATAACAGGTCCCTAGGAACCACTTTGGTGCCCAATGAGTCCCACGAAAGTAAAGCTGATTCTCAAATGCAGTGTGGAGTGAATTTCTGAGTTCGTAGGGTAAATGTTAGGAGGAAGGATGGGGTCAGAGAGGCCCTTAAGAAAATTAGTTGAGACTCCAAATTAAGTCGCGCAATATCATTTTCTAAAATAACAACTCTCAGAGAGTTTTTTCTATGGATTTACTAATGTTTAGGTTTTGCCCTGGGTTTTCTGTACTTGTTGGACATTTTTAGGTTTCTTTGTTCTCATATGTATGCCCCGCACTCCCCAAAATAAACAAAGCTAGGACAATATATCCTAAAAGATGGGTTAACCAGTATCTACAGTAAGGATATTCCAAGTTGTCATCCTCTAATTCTCTCAACTTATCATAGCATTTGTTTTGTAACATTATAAGGTGCAACTGTAAATTTACAAGATTGGTTCCAATATATCTATTTAAACCAGGAACCCCATCCTTCAAATGGCCACCTTGGGAAGCCACAGACTTATTTTCGTGAGAGCTATTACACTGTGATTGAAATTCCTCTTTCAGAATTGACCTCTGAATCAAATAAAATCAGTCTCATTAATTTGGATTCACAATATTTTTGACCAGAGACTTGGTTACCCTCTTCAATCATACATCTTATTAATAAAACTTGGCTCAATATCACTTTGGGCTGTTTTTAAAAATCAAATCCACCCTCAAATTGCAAAGATTTAGTACCCCTGAAAAGATCTATTCAAAAGCAGAGACATTACTTTGCCAACTAAGGTCCATCTAGTCAAGGCTATGGTTTTTCCAGTGGTCATGTATGGATGTGAGAGTTGGACTGTGAAGAAGGCTGAGCGCCGAAGAATTGATGCGTTTGAACTGTGATGTTGGAGAAGACTCTTGAGAGTCCCTTGGACTGCAAGGAGATCCAACCAGTCCATTCTGAAGGAGATCAACCCTGGGATGTAAGCTGAAACTCCAGTACTTTGGCCACCTGATGTGAAGAGTTGATTCATTGGAAAAGACTCTGATGCTGGGAGGGATTGGGGGCAGGAGGAGAAGGGGATGACCCAGGATGAGATGGCTGGATGGCATCACGGACTCGATGGACGCGAGTCTGAGTGAACTCCGGGAGATGGTGATGGACAGGGAGGCCTGGCGTGCTGCGATTCATGGGGTCACAAAGAGTCAGACACGACTGAGCAACTGAACTGAACTGAACTGAAAAGATCTAAAGCACGTGCTGCATAACCCTTAGGAAAAACCTAAAACAGGCATTTCCAAAATATTTTGGGAAATGTTATTATCTTTTGATTAAGATAACAATGGTGGTAAAAGTCCTTAACCTCTACACACTTCTGATTTGAGTTTAAAAAATCGTCCCTCCTCATATACCACTGATTCATGATAAATAATCATATGTGAAGAATCAAAAATCTTTCTAGTGACTGTGTACATGTTCCTGTATCTATGCTATTTGCTCCTTAAGTATTTTACATTTGACTAGTTCCTCAGTGAACATACTTCCGAGGGAAGACACACATCAAAAAATCTTCATATATATATATAATTTGCATATACATATTAAATTTTTATATGTAAATAAATTCTAATAAAGTGTTAAAAAATCCTCAGGACATAGTGCCACTGACAATTTTTCTGTCCTTTGGGTGATGTGAAAGACAGGGAAAGGAAGAAAAGGCCCAGGAAGTAGAAAGGTAAGACAAAAGGAGCGATATTTGCATCCAGTGACTTCCGTCTTCTCTGAGAAGCAGGAAACATTCCTTGAGTAACTACCATGTAGGAGAATCAGCAAAAGTATTATACACAAGGTTCTTGTGCTCCTGCAGATGGTGACTGCAGACATGAAATTAAAAGACGCTTGCTCCTTGGAAGAAAAGCTATGACCAACCTAGATAGCAGATTAGAAAACAGAGATAATACTTTGACAACAAAGATCCATCTAGTCAAAGCTATGGTTTTTCCAGTGGTCATGTACGGATATGAGAGTTGGACTATAAAGAAAGGTTAGTGCTGAAGAACTGATGCTTTTGAACTGTGGTGTTGCAGAAGACTCTTAAAGAGTCCCTTGGACTGCAAGGAGATCCAACTAGTCAATCCTAAAGGAAATCAGTCCTGAATATTCATTGGAAGGACTGATGCTGAAGCTGAAACTCCAGTACTTTGGTCACCTAATGGGAAGAACTGACTCTTTGGAAAAGATTCTGATGCTGAGAAAGATTGAAGGCAGGGTGAGTGACTGAACTGAACTGAACTTGTGCTCCTAACACTTAGGGGTCATCTAAAGAAAGACTGGAGTGTTAGAATTCTTTAAGCCAATCTCTTAGATTGTCCATTGAAATAGCATTCTAGAGTCTAGAGAGTAGATCCTACTTTTTAAAAAATCATTGTGAATAAAAGTCACGTGTTCAGTTCAACCACTCAGTCCTGTCTGGCTCTCTGTGACCCCATGGACTGCAGTACAACAGGCTTCCCTGTCCATCGCCAGGGGAGGGAACCAAATTCTCTGTGAATAAAAATGTACTCTCTTAGACTAACAAGGCACAGACTCTTTCACAGAAGTAAATGAATATGGCTTTGCTCAATTTACTTTTCACAAAGCCATCTTGATTGCCAGTCAGAACTCTGTGCTCTTCTAAGTAAAAAGTGATTGATGAGTTGCTGTCCTACCTTCCAAGATATTAACAGCAAGATGTCCTTCCAGTAATTATGGGGAAGTACCTTTCCCTTTATTGATGTCTGAACAATCAGGATAATTTTTATATGTAGAGAAACATACATATATATAACATTAAACAAAGAGTGGGAGCCAAGCAACACAAATAAAAAAGGAAAGCTGGTAAGGCACAGAAAAGCATGGCAAGACGCCCCCTAGAGGTCCTGGTGGCCTTGCAGTGAATTTAACACTTCCATGCCCTTGGATAAAACTGGAGACCCCAAGGACTGCTTCCATAACCATCATGTCAAGATATGCTCCTCTTTCCCATATATGATGCTGTGCTGTGCTTAGTTGCTCAGTCATAGCCAACTCTTTATGACCCCATGGACTGTAGCCCGCCAGGCTCCTCTGTCCATGGGATGCACCAGGCCAGAATACTGGACTGGGTGGCCATGCCCTTCTCCAGGGGATCTTTCCAACCCAGAGACTGAACCCAGGTCTTCTGCATTGCAGGTGGATTCTTTACTGTCTGAGCCACCAGGGAAACTTTATATGATGCTAGTATATGTTAAGTATTAACATGCATTCAGTTATCCAAATATTTCCTTTCTGCATGTTGCTTCAGTCCTGGCTTAGTTGAACAGCTTCTGAAAGGGCAGCTGCTATGTTGGTTTGTCAGCTCCAGGTATGATATATTCAGATAAGCGTTCAAGTATAATCTGAATAGAGCATCTAATAAAAGGCAGCACGTATTAAGTATTTTTAATTAATGAAGACAGTGATGAGTAATTTGGTGTAAATACTAGTTTAGCACATGTAATAACAATATTCTGAGTTGGGTTTATCTCTGTTGACAGTTCAGCCTTTTTTAAATAGTCATGCTTAATTTACAGCTCTAAGGGCAAGGGCAGATTCACCATGAAGCTAAATGAAGCAAGAGCGTCAGGACTCCTCACCTACATGGAGGAGGGGAGGGGCACTGGCAACATGTTCATCTGCCCATGTGTTTTTGCAAAGGTTGCAAAAGAAAAATATTTTTACATATTTTCCCCTAAATGGATCTTCCCAATTAATGTAAACTCAGACCTCACAAATCTGGATGCTCTGTTAAGTAAGTGAAGTCGCTCAGTCGTGTCCGACTCTTTGCGACCCCATGGACTATAGCCTACCAGGCTCTTCTGTCCATGGGATTTTCCAGGCAACAGTACTGGAGTGGGGTGCCATTTCCTTCTCCAGCGGATCTTCCCGACCCAGGGACCAAACCGGGTCTCCTGCATTGTAGACAGACGCTTTACCATCTGAGCCACCAGGGAAGTCTGGATCCTCTGTTAAGGGATATACAAAAGGATGTATAAAAATCTGAGGTAAACTGGTGAAGAGTAAGGGAGGGACTTCCGTGGTGGTCCAGTGGCTAAGACTCTGCGCTCCCAACGCAGGGGGCCTGGGTTCAATCCCTGGTTGGTGAACTAGATCCCACGCACTGCAACCACAGACCCCATGTACCCCACCTGAGAGCCGGTGCAGCCAAACAACATAAAATATTTTTTAAAAAATAAAGGAAATGCCAAACCATGAACAAAAGATGGATGACTAAGCTCAGAAAAGATGGGATTAAGGGATATAACGATTCATAGACATGAAGTAGATATTTGTTTAAAGGACAAAGCTTATCTGATATCTTCCAGATTTCCAGAAGCAAAATAACAGGGCCAGTGATTGAACTCTAAGAAGAGAAGCTCTGTTTGAAAATTATAAAGAATTTTACAGTAAGAATGGCAAAGCAGTGGAACCAAGTCAAGTTATGAACCTGCTTTCTCTAAAAACCTACTTGGAAGAATAGCTAGGTAGCTGCTAAAAGGGTCTGGAAAAAATGCCAGGAGCCTAGGCTATGAGATAAACCCACAGGGAATTCCTCAGTTTCTGTGTGTTAGACGCTCAGTCGTGTCCAACTCTTTGTGACCCCATGGTCTGTCCATGTAATTCTCCAGGCAAGAATACTGGAGTGGGTTGTCATTCCCTTCTCCAGGGGATCTTCCCAACCCAGGGATTGAATCTGTGTCTCCTGCATTGCAGGCAGATTCTTTACCATTTCAGCTACCCTCCGTTTCTATTCTAGGATATTTTGGCTTTAGAAGTACGTATGTCTGAGTCCTTAGTTCACAGAACAGGAAAAATAACATGAATATCTTGCTATTCAATGCCTTAAATCTGGGGTTGCTATAGCCAGAAAGAGTTGATTTGTGAAAATACCTGAAAACAACGTTAAAGTATGGATTACTTCACAACTGGGTTTGAATAGACAGAGGGTAGAATCAGGGTATTCTGCTTTAAGATCCTCTTTTCAAAACTAGAAATAATAAGGACATTGTTATATGGTGGTGATTGTGTTCTGGGAAGCAAGCCATTCCATCTGTGTGTGAGCATTGCAGCTACATTCCACAATGTAAAACCCATCTCACTTGGGATTATATCCTTGATCATGAGCTGCTGCTGCTGCTGCTGCTGCTGCTGCTAAGTTGCTTCAGTCATATCCAACTCTGTGCGACCCCATAGATGGCAGCCCACCAGGCTCCGCCATCCATGGGATTTTCCAGGCAAGAGTACTGGAGTGGGTTGCCAATGCCTTCTCCATGAACATGACCTAGATTTGGCCAAATATCATTGCTTCCTTACTGATGGGGATATCCTTGTCTTACTATGCTAATGTTCTTCTGCCCTCTCCTTTACCTTCTTCCTCCCTGGATACTATACCATTATTTATAGAGAAGTTTTCTGGCTTCATCATGAATCTTCTGCTTAAGTTGCCTTATTTATTGGTATAGAGGGATTTTGCCATTAGGCTTAACATGTTGGACAAATAATTTACTAAGGGATTTAGGGAGTTTACAGACACACTGGATTTTATTTCTTGTATAAAACTTTGCAATAATAAATGTGTTTTAGATTTGACTTCTTTGAATGTGAACTTCTGTATAAGGCCTCCCTGGCTACTACAATGAAATCTCAATGGTACTTTCTGCATACTGTGAGTATTAATGCTTCAGGACTATAAAGGTAAAATACAATACTATGATATCTTTAACAAATATAATATGACTATATTTTATCCCATAAAACTTAGGACTATTTTTCTTCTTTTAAAATGCAGCAACTCCTGCAAATAAAAGAAGCTGAAATTTTTATTTCCTTCAAAGGGTTTATGAAGATAACAAGACTTAGAGAAGGTAGAAAGATCAGGTGCATGTTTGAAGAATAGTCCTTCTGTAATGATTTTTACTATAAATAGAAAAACCTCCTGGAGACATAAGCAGGGGACCAGCTTGTCGTGGATAAACAATGAAGATTTAAGGGGTCAGAGTCAGTCATAAGGGAATAGTAAATCACAAAGTAAGGCGACAAATGAGAAGCTGGACTGAGAAGTGGTACAAATGAAACAGACAAATGAAACAGAGTACACATGAGGTACTTCCAGTGCACTTGGATAGCCCACTCAAGAGCTGTGTGTTTGTGGAAAATACAGGTCACTTTGGGATTTCACAATGACAAGTGATGGGGTGAACGCAGACAAATTTAAGCAATTTAGTCAAATATTTGCTGAATCAATGTTGACAAAGGGTCAAAGGAATCATTAAAGTAATGAAAGGTTTTGGAAAAACTGGCTGAGGGAGTCAGGGGGAGGAGAAAGACAACAGCTAGAGGGCTTTGAAGCATTTAATACAGAAGAGCATTTATTATTAGATGTCTAGCACAATTACCAGTTACAAATGTGGTTACCAATCAAGAAATATCTGCCGGCAACTATGTGTCATGCACTCTGCGGCGTGACAAAAATTCAGAGACGGGTGAGATACATATATTCCAGAGGAATTTGCAGCAAAAAGGAGAAGGTTAGTCTGCACGCCATCAATTATGATGAGTGCAGTATGACAAAAATCACATGAGCCATGTGATGGAAGCAGAGCGATGAAATCTCCCTGGAGTTGAGGGGGGAAAGAATAGGAAAGATGTAAAGGCGAAAGTCGTCATCGAATGAGTCTTGAAGGAAAAAAATGATTTCATCAGGTGGAAGAAAGATGGTGAGCACAAAGACATTTCAAGCAGAGGAAAAGAAGCATGTTTGAGGAAGAGTTAGAGTGCCAAGGTTTCCAAATGCTTGTTGAGACTTTACCGTCACAGTTGTGGCCATTAAAGGTCTAAGAAAGTGAGTCTCACTAAGCCTGTGATCGCCCTGTGCAGTATCCAAGATGAGGGCAGCAGTTCTGTCTCAGGGGCGCTATGTAAAGACGTGAATGTCACCTGGAAAGGAAAGTGGAAATCGAGAGTGCAGTTGATAACCGCATCTCTTCCAATGAATAATTCCCATCTGCTCTGAAAGCTAACCCCTCTTAAGGAGGGACTGCATTTGAAAGTTAAAACGCAGGACTGTATCTGTTTTCTGCAATTTCCCCATCAGAAATTCACCTCCACACCCTTGTTTGCATGTGCTATTATTAAGGGTCAGCAAGTGTTTTCTGCAAAGGGCCAGACAGTAAATATTTTCAGCCTTGGGGTCATATGGAGCCTGTCTCAAGCGCTCAGCATCGCCATTACCATCACAGAATGAAAGCAGCCGCAGAAATGCATAAACAAAGGAGTTCGGCTATGCGCCAATAGGACTTTATTAATAAAAGCATAGGGTATGCTGGATTTGGCCCCTGGATCATAGATCGCTGATCCCTAATCTGTATCACAAGGGAGGCATTACCAAAGGATGCCAATCAGAAAAACACAGCTGGATTATGAGACCACAACAGATAGGTTAAGTTGTGGGATGTCCTTGATGGGAAGAAGTGAAATCCTAGACCTAGGAAGACTGGGCAGCTGCGTACATGATGTTATTTCAAGAGGTACAAGAAAAGTTGCCTTTCTCCCCAATATTTCCTCTATCAGCAAGCCATGCAGCAAGAAGTTCTTGACAGCAGATTAATCTGCCTCAGCCAGATTAAGGCACTGTCTGGAATTTAAAGGGCACACATGTAGTAGAGAATGAGTGACATATTAGTACTGCATTAGTTTATCAGATCAATTAGCTGACAGCTGGCAGGGAATAGGACCAGGACGAAAAGAATTCAAAATGAACTCAATGTCTTTGTAAGTCCCATAGAATTTCTCATATTTTTGCATGAAAAATATGCTTTTATTCTATTATATGCTTTGCTATACATCCCATCTTTTGTCAGAGCTTCCTGTCTGCCTCTAGGTAAAGATCTCTGCATAGCCTCCATATTCTAGAAGATAAGGTTACTCTATTTAATTGAAATGATAAAGCCCTTGGGAAGACTCTTTCTCTCAAGAGGGGCAGAATTAATTTTTTTTCTCCTATACCACAGAAGGATATACAACTTATGAAAATAGTTAGGATTCATAATAAAAAACATCTAATAGTAACTAGTACAGTCTTCTAAACAGGAATACACAGTGATTCCTATACTTATGGAGAAAAAGTTAAAATGCTAAAATCTTAAATCTTAATCTAAAATATTGATTGTATAAGGAACTTTATAACTAATGCTGAAACCTGTCTGCTGTTGCCATGTGGCTTTTCCATTTGGCATTTTTTTTTTTCTTTTCATAGCACTTATTAGGTTCTAACAAACTACACAATTTTTCTAACAATTATGTTTATTGTTTATTATCTTACCTTTCCCTTTACAAGTCAAACTTCATGAAGGCAGAGGTTTTTAGTAAACTAAAAAGTGTCAGTAGCTAGAATGGTATCTTTAATTTAGTGAATACTCAGTAAATATTTGCTGAATGAATGAATGAGAAAAAGCAAGCAAGCAAGCTAGAAAAACATACCTGTCTTGTGTAAGTATATTCCAGCTAAAGACAGAAAATAAACAAGGAAGGGTAACTTGGAAATAAGCAAATAATTTTTTCTATTTAAAGTTCTATTCACCACGATTCCTTTTTTATTTTTTTTAATTTTTATTTTAACTTTAGTTTACTTTACAATACTGCATTGCCTTTGCCAAACATTGACATGAATTCACCACGAGTGTACATGCGTTCCCAAACACCAATCCCCTCCCACCTCCCACCAACAATTTAAGTGTGCATTTCACAGAAACGTCTCCTTCATTTGTATTTTGTGAATTTGGAACTGTTGAGAATTCAAACAATGCCAAGCAGCAATGTACTTTTGTGTTCTCTGTTTTATAGATACTCCTAGTTGCTGGTCCTAATCCGTCGAACTTGAACCTTCTTACCTGCTGGCAGAGCTCTGGATTAGTTTGGCTGCTTAGTCTCTGCACAGTCATGTTCAGGGAAGGAGCTAGCTCTGTCCCCATCCCATGGATAAATCATGATTAATCTAAGATTCTTTTTGATGGTGATTAGCTAAGAGGTGGGCATGTGATTAAATCCTGGACAACAGAATTTGAAGAAAAAAATCTGTCCAGGGGCTTCTGGAAAAGCTTTTCTCCTTAGCAAAACAAAACCAAAAAAACTTCATGGGAGACAATGACCTATTCTTTGGTATATATCACCATATTTGTCTGTGATGCTTGAAACCACTGCAGCCGTTTTGCAGCCATGAGCCAACACGCCAAGGGTGGCAGAGCAGAAGTATTTGCAAAATCCCGTCTAGGTGATTAGATCACGAAGTTGCTAAATTAATCATACCCGCAACTGCTTTACCTCAACATTTCTTGTGATATGTGAGATTAAAACCATATTCTTAAGCCAAATTTAGTTATGTCACCGTCAAAAGTATGCCAATAGATTATGAAAAAGGACAAATATCAAAATATGCTAGTCTGTTTAAGATAGAGTTAAAGCAATTGTTTTAAGGCACTAACAAAAATATTCAAGAAACAATATCTACATATACAAGAAGTTATATTTACAGTAATAGTTATACATTAATTTGCTGTGCTCATTAAAGCCCATTA
>SJYQ01008541.1:206054-224306 GCA_006410935.1 Redunca redunca
TAAAAGGTGATCTAAAACATATTCAGTCTAAATAATGCTCAAATGTAATAAAAATGTATTTCTATGAAAATATTATATATTTAGACTTTTAATATAGTATGAAAGAACCACCACATAATTATGATTATGTGATAATCGTAATCTTAAGGCAGTATACTTTATCTTAAACTGATTTTATTTATAAATCTTGTATTTTAAACTAAGGAGCAAGAACTTGGCGAAATACTTTCTTAGCGATATCATCTGATGAAGGGGATGTCATCTGATGAAGGCTTATAACACTAAAAATAATCTTCAAAATCAAGTTTCCAGGTTGTTAGGGACATCAACCCGTATCTCCCATCTAGAGATTACAATAGGTCACGACAATAGTTATTATTTTATCTATATTTTACTTGATTATCTGTCTTGCTCTTCTGAATCACTGTTGCGTTTGTCTCTAATGTACATGGAATTTGTCTCTTTTCCTTCTTGCCTTTTGCTTCTCTCCTTTTCTTAGTTATTTGAAAGCCCTCCTCAGACAACCATTTTGCCTGTTTGCCTTTCTTTCCTTGGGGATGGTTTTGATCGCCACCTCTGTCACTAGTTCTTGAACCTATTTATCATTTCCACAGTATAATTGTGAGGGATTGAAGTCATACCTTTATGGCTTAGTGGTTTTCCCTACTTACTTCAATTGAAGCCTGAATTTTGCGATAAGGCGTTCATGATCGGAGCCACAGTCAGCTCCCTATCTTGCTTTTGTTGACTGTATAGAGCTTCTCCATCTTTGGCCAGAAAACATATAAGCAATCTGATTTCAGTATTGACCATCTGGTGGTGTCCATGTCAAGGGATACACCCAACGACACCTTTGAGATCTTCTGCAGACTGAAACTCCCAAAAAATGGAAGATGAACTACTTGATGGAGCCTTCCTCATTCCAGAGAGAAGCTCATAGTTTGATAACTGGAAGAACCACAGCTCATCAGCAGCCCACGTGAGACTCGATTACAGTAATTCAGGCCCTGCACACACCCTGATCCAAATGATCAACTCCATCCTTGAACCATTACTATAAAACTCCTCACCCAATCCTCCTGGTTTGGGACACATGGTTTGGTGGGGCCTGAGGCCACTGTGTCCCTCTTTGCCTGGTAAATCAATAAAGCTATTCTCTCCTACTTCACCCAAAACTCTGTTTCCAAGATTGGATCCGGCACCAGTGCACAGAAGCTGAATTTCAGCATAATTTCCTGGTGGTTGGAAATAAATTTAATAACATTTATGGGGAACACTTACTCGAAAAATTCTAAATGAGGTGTTATTGCTAGAACTAAAGATAATGTATTTTGTTTCCTGGTTCAATTTATCACTAGACTTTAATGACAAAAGTAGGTATGGAAATGATTTTGGTAACATTTTCAGTGTTAGCTATCACATTGTCTTAGATTTCTAAAGGGTAATATCCAGCTTGCCACAAACAGTTCTGAAAACTTAGAGAAATATTTTTAGAAACACTTATGATATCTTAAAGAGTAGGGAATGGCAACCTATTCCAGTATTCTTACCTGGAAAATTCCATGGGCAGAGGGGCCTGGCAGGGTGCAGTCCACAGGGCCACAAAGAATTGGACATGATTGAGTGACTAAGCGCACGTACATGGTATCTTAAAATTTTATAATATTAATCTAAAATGTGTACACATTTTAAAACCATTTATACCAGTAGGCGTCTTTCACTTGTTGGGGAATATGAGTTTTCTTTATCCATGTATGCCTTTATTACATCTTCCTTTAGTTCCTTATAACACAATATTTACCTTTTCTCTACAAGGAACAATAATATCCGAAAAATAGGGCATCTACTTCTGGCCCAAAGTAAACAGTCAAACAGAATACAAGTTGATAAGTAACACTGTTTTCTAAAGAAGAATTCAATGATGTCTGTATAACACAGCTGGGGAATGAGATATTCTGGTCAAATATTCTGCTTAATAATGTTACCATATATTTTACATGGATTGCATATTTTCAAAGAGTTGAAATAGCTCAAAATAAACCTAAGGCTATGTAGCCAGGGTGGTTCCAGCTGAGCTCAAAGGGAATTATCTGGGTGTGTGTGATTAAACAGAGGGAGCTGGTGGGACCTTAGGGCTCTATTTTCATGAAAGGATTTATACTGGTACTTTATTTATCCCTTACTTCTAGGAAAAGGAAGATTCCTTCCTAGTTGCTTAATGAAAGGGAGGAAGGATGGCAATGGAGGGCTGTGTAGTCTTAGGATTCCCTTTAAGTCTCTAGAACATGAAAAAAAAAAATTAATTCCCCAAGGAGAAAGGAATTAGAAGAAAAAAGAAAGAAACTTTTTAAGAAGGGTCCTCGGAAGCACGACTTTGTTTATACTGACATAACCCCATAGTCTAGTACTGCAAGGGTTGGAAAAATTGGAACATTGGTAAAACTGGAACATCAGGAGACTGCAACCTTGGTTGAGATGTGGGCGTTATCATTGAGGCCAACCCAAGTAGCTTTGCCAGCAAAAGGTATTCAGCAGAGGGGAGTGGGAGCTGTCGGACAGAAAGGGCCCGGCTTTGTTCAGTGCCATATTCTTATCACCCTAGAACAGTAGGCACTCAGATATTTGTGGGCAAGTATCAAGTAGTGACTACAGATGACATGTTTTTGAGCCCAAACGAAATGACTCTATATGTACTTGTGAGAGTGGAGACTTTGCAGAGAGCTTGAGTCCTGCCAATGGGGGTCAGGAAGAAATAATTGGGGATATTGGGATCATTGTTACTATGGTAAACATATGACTTCTTAGGTGATGAGAAACTTTGCTTCAGATAAAACTATACTATTCAAGAGGCACAGAAACATCTTTGCTGTTTCTCAAGGGCATCTTCATAATGTTATGAAAGTGAAAGTGTTGCTCAGTGAAAGTGTTGCTCACTCAGTTGTGTCCAGCTCTTGCGACTCCATGGACTGTAGCCCTCCAGGCTCCTCTGACCACGGAATTCTCCAGGCAAGAATTCTGGAAGAGGTTGTCATTTCCTTCTCCAGGGGATCTTCCCAAGCCAGGGACTGAATCCACATCTCCTGCTTGGCAGGCAGATTCTTTACTATCTGAGCCACCAGGGAAGCTCTTATAATAATAATTACCATTTTATTGGCAAAGTAAAGATGCATCAATTTATGAAGCATCTAATAGATTTTGGATAATGGAACTCTACAGAATAGATTTTATATTACTGATGAAGACTCTTCTTTGTTAAAGAACATAGTTGGTTTCTTACGTAAGTCCACCATTTTTACAATATTGTGCTAAATTTTCCTTTAAATGTCAAGTGCTTTNGAAGGCTTAAAAATATGTCAAAATAATTTAGTCTTCTTGGATCAGGAATTACATGCACAATCCTTTATGCAAAAATTCATCCTCATTTCTTTAAAGGCAAATTGCCTTTAATGAATGAATAAAATGTTCTATATATCATCAATTTAGTTGTTTGAGTCTAAGTAAATGCAGATATTCACCTTGGTTTCCAGTTATAGTTCAGATTCAGATATGACTGAGGCTTTATAAAGAGGAAAATGGCTTGAGGAAAATGAGAGCTTCTCAAAATTAACTAGTCTCCATAAGCCAAAATGGCTACAAGGAGCTCTCAAATAAGGTTACACTTTAAAAGAACAATTACTTTAAGATAGAAGAAAGAACATCCCTAACTGAGAATTAAGAGTGACTTTGATTGTCTGAACTCCTTATGCTGCTGCTGCTAAGTCGCTTCAGTCGCGTCCGACTCTGTGCGACCCCATAGAATGCAGCCCACCAGGCTCCCCTGTCCCTGGGATTCTCCAGGCAAGAACACTGGAGTGGGCTGCCATTGCCTTCCCCAATGCATGAAAGTGAAAAGGGAAAGGGAAGTTACTCAGTCGTGTCCGACTCTTAGCGACCCCATGGACTGCAGCCCACCTGGCTCCTCCGTCCATGGGATTTTCCAGGCAAGGGGACTGGAGTGGGGTGCCATTAACTACAGAAGCAATTAACACAGGATGATGATCATACATTTGCCTCTGAGGCTTCATTTAGTTTTGATGCTGTGCTCCACAAATTTCTCTTTGTTCTAAGAGGTTTAGGTCCCCTTAGGCACTTTCTGTTGTTTTGTTCTGCTGCTTTCATATTGTCCATACTTGACTTTTCCCAGTCTGGCAGGAGA
This sequence comes from Redunca redunca, assembly GCA_006410935.1. Lineage (NCBI taxonomy): Eukaryota > Metazoa > Chordata > Mammalia > Artiodactyla > Bovidae > Redunca > Redunca redunca. The sequence goes on from SJYQ01008541.1 coordinate 210,250, forward strand.
GTTCAAGTTCGATGGTTATGGCTTATTCAGCCAAACTTAGGATGGTCTGGGTTTAAGGTAATCTTCGCTCTTTTGAAACCCACTTTCATTTTCAACATTTTGATCTTATCCTGAGGACACAAGTCATTAAAGAATCTTGAGTCAGGAAAGTAACATTATCTTGTTTGTCTGGTTTTTTAAGCTTTACTCTGACTATAATGTGGGGAATGGATTAGAAATTAGAAATGGTAAGAGATGGAGGCAGAGAGACCAGTCAGATCATCATTGTACTAGACCAGCTGAGAGACGGCATGGGGCCAGAACCAAAGCAGAGTCAGCAGGTTTGAAGAGAAATGTGTGAAGATCAAAGATTTAGGAGGCAGAAGCAACAAGGGACTTCCCAGGTGGCAGAGTGGTAAAGAATACTTCTGCCAATGCAGGAGATGCAAGTTCAATTCCTGGGTAGGGAAGATCCCCTGGAATAGGAAATGGCAACCCACTCTAGCATTCTTGCCTGGAAAATTCCATGGACAGAGGACCCTGGCGGGTTACAGTTCATGGGTGTGCAAAGAATTGGACACGACTGACAAACTGGACATGAGAAGCAAAAGGACTGAACAATGGCATAAAACTCTGATTTATAGATATCACTTAACCTCCGAACACTTGGCCATTTTAATGGTCATCTAAGAGGTGTTGAAAAATGGTGAAAGTCTTGATTTTTCAAAAAAAATTGTTTCATTGTCAGATGAACAGTAGCAAATACTTATTTTGTTGAGGAGAAATCTGCTAGCATTCTTAACAGTAATAGTAACATTTTCTTAAGTTAGGTCAATGAATCTAATAATCTTATAAAGCTCTGTTGCTCTATTTCCAGTAGATGAGGATGCTCACACAATAAATACTTACTGAGTGCCTGGGTAACAGATTGTTCTCTAAAAAACAAAGCAAAACAAAAACACAGAAGCAGCAGGAAACTGACAGAATTAAAAGAGAAAAGAAATATTTTCTATAATTTATTTGGAGCTATGAAAGTTATTGAAGTATAATACTTGCCTCGAACATTTCCCAACAGCCGAAATTAATTTTTATGCCTAAGCAAGATACTGCATGGTGGTGAAACATATAAGGTTCACTGATTTTGAATATTCTATTCAAAATATCTCGAAAGAAAAAAGACTGTGCAGTCAACTTTTGAACTAGTAGAATGACTGAAGCATAAAGGAGAATAAGCAAAAGAGATGTTTCAATATTGTATAAACATGGAATTCAATTTTCTTCCACAAAATATTCAACTTAATTTTAGGTGTTATTAATTAACCTTGCCTGTATTAATAAGCAGTTTTTAAAACTTTCCTGCTCTCAGAGAAGCTAGCTAGAAAGAGAGTCTTAATTCTGAACTTAGAAATGTTTCCAATTACATATATCCTTATGTCAATATATAGGACATGCAACTGGACATTTAGAATATCCTTATTAGTTGAGTAATATATAATAGGAATGACATGAATAATTTATAGAGCAACATCTCATAGATATTATCCAATTGTGCTTTCATTCATTTGAAAGTGATTATTTTGCAAAAGGTCTTAGTCCATAGTGTCCAGCCCTTTATGTTTATTTCCATTTGTACTATCCTTTAGAAGCTATCTCTTTTAGGAAGATTTTTTTTTGGTCTCTGCATTTTGTTTATGCTATACATGCCAAATAGATCTCCCAAGATGAAACTCTGAGCTCATTTGAAAGTAATTTTTGGTAGCACATGAATCAGAACTCTTATTTTCTTGTCAGCACTACTGGTATTTTATTGTTTCCATCTATAGTCCAATATGCTTTTAAGTGCCAAGAACCCTAAGGCCAAATACACAAAGCACTAAGAAAATGGGAACTTGGGGCGGTGACAACTTTGGCCTCTCTTTCAGGGCTATTCCCTCCCCTGGGAGAGTAAAATCACTTTAAGTGCACTATGAAACAGGGCCATGATGAGCACAGATGATTGACTGAAGTTGGTGATGTTGATTTAGGAATCTTCGGCTTATAGGTCAGGTGTAAAACCCTTAAACCTGCTTGTCAAAGTCAGCTTGTCAAAGTCCTATGGATTTTTCCAGACTGCCTAAATGTCACTTTCTCTTTGATGCCTTCTCTGGGCAGCTCTGGCAGGGTTAGGCAGCTCCTCTTTTGTATTATTATAGCACCCTGATAAATTCCTGTAGCAGCACTTATCAAACTATATTGCATTTGTCCATCTCCCTCCACTCATGGATAGAGAGAAACCATTCTCTTCCTTTTATCTCTGGGCTAGAGCATTACCAAAATCAAGCTGGCTCTCAACAAGTAATAATTGAATGGATGGGCAAAGAATGACTAGTAATTCTCTCCATCTTCACAGAATAGGTTATGAAGTGTTCTCACATCGTGGTGAGGAAGACATGGAAGGAATTATCATCCATATTTTTATAAATGAGGAAACCCCAGAGATGTTATATGACTAATCCAACCTCAAAACAGCTAAAAAGTTGCATACCTACTTTTCATGCCAGTAAGTTGACAAGGATTTGTAAATAGAAGTAGTAGTATTCAGTAGGACAGATGGCAATGGCTGACAAAAGATACAGTGTTGGAGTGGTTACCTGTTATGAAAGCTCCCAAACTCTTAGCAGGTTCTCAAGAATAACTTCCATGTACACAAAACCGGACTTAGGTATTTACAACAAGAATGATTTGTGACAAATAAATCATTTCCCTGTGTTCAAGCTATACCCACAGTGAAGCCAGGAGACAAAGAGACATAACCCGTTTATGTGTGTAATACAAATGTCTCTCTCTCAAAGTCCCACCATGAATCACAGACTCTAAAAAGAAAGAAGTTCTTAGAGATCAGTAGTGAAATTCTGTCATTTCCTAATTAGCTAACTAGCTAGAAAGATAAATGACTTAACCTAACCACATAGCTTATTTGTGAGAGTACCAGGACATACAATTACTTTTTCTTATCATTAATATCCTTAGCTTTTGAAAATTATGATTGAGAGATAATATAACTATAGCTCTTAGGAAGTCTTCTAAACAACTGGATAATAAAGCTAAACATAGGCTGTCACAGAAGAATTGTCTTTAAATAACTGTTGCAACATGAGAGAAGTACAGCAAATTTTACTCTGTGTCCATGTATTGGGGAGGTGAGGGAGATATAATATGACAAGCAGTGTTTTGGGATCCCATTCATATTAAAACAAAATCCTTTTTCATAGAGATTGACAATGTTAATTACATTTATTTATCTCTTTATTCACCCATAGACATTGATGCTATCCAAACAATTATTTGATTTCTCTTTTCCATGTGTCAACTGAAGTGTATTTACCAGTCTCCAATCCTTATAACAGATTTTTTATTCTTTTCAAAAATAATTCAAATAGTTATAACCTGAGTGTGTTCCTATGTTCATGTCATATTTACAACTTCAAAGTTTTGAAAAAAACAACTCTAACAATAGAACATGTTTTACTAAAAAATAAAATATGCCTATTAAGGGGCAAAGAACAAGGCCAAACTAAGCTAATATTCTCCATAAAAAATAAGACAAATTATATTTATGAAAGTTTTTCATTTAGTTTCTATTACCAAAGCTGGGGTGTACTCTGGGTTACATGTCCTAAATCAGCAGACAAAAGCAACTGTTTTCTACAAGTATGTTTGTAGCTTATAGACTGTGTAAATGGCACCAAAATCAAATTATTTAATGAGGCCAACACCATCAATTAAAAGAGAGAGCCTTATTTAGCAAATAATTGCTTTGAGGATAGAAACATAGCTCAAACTGCAATGAATTAGTTTGTTGACAGTTCTTCCTGCTGAACATAATTGCTAGAATTCTTTGTTTAAAAAATGGATTTGTTCAATATCAACTATTGTGCACATCTTTACGTTATGATCATAAAGATCACAGAGACTGTGCTTTACTATGCCTTCACTGAATGTAAAGAGGTATTTCCACAGCATTTATACAACAAAGTTTTTGCTTTCCTCTAGCATCATAATTGGCACCCTGATGATCTACCTCCAATTAATGCTAATATTGACCATTTCCCCCAAGAGTTACAGTTTGAAGGAGAGCCCACATTCTTAAACAAAACTTTAGGTATTCAGCCCATTTATATCGTCCAATTTAGAATCAATTTCTCATCTAGACTATGTAAGAAACTAGTTCATCAATCACAGCATTTTAATACATTGAGTAAAAAAGGATTTTAGATGTTAATTTTTAAGCTAGGTCAAATTATAATATTATGCTATTTAAAGAATCAGGGTCATTTGAGTATCAACTCATTCATTTTCTATAAAATTTCAGCAGGAAAATTCCCATGTGTGCCTAAAGTTGAAGATAATTCATTTAGGTTCCCATTTAGGTAAGCCAGCCAACTATTTTTATCCATGTCACAGGTATAAAATATCTGTCAATTCCTGTTAAAGGGCTATAACATGAAATCAATGTTGTCATAGGTACATAAAATAAAATTCTTATGGAAGAAACCACTTAAAAACCAAAGCAACAAGCCTTTTAAGACTTTAAGACATATTACTCACCAGGAACAAAGTTCGAAAGTTGTTGAGATCACCAAAGAATTCTTCTATGCTCACAGTCTTAGAGTCGAAAATAAAGTACTCTCCGAGATTCTCATAGAGCTTGACCATGTTGCTGTGCATGGTGAAGAGCTTCTCATACTGCTCTCTGGCACTCTTTGCAAAGCTGTAGCTTTCTGTTAAGGAACATGATCCACATAGCACCTTAAAGGCAATCATTAGAGTTAAGATTGAATTATACCATCCTTTCTGTAAATACTTCTGCATTACTTTGCTAAGGTTACCATGACAAAACACCACAGACTGAGTAACTTACCAGAAATGCATTTTCTCATCGTTTCACAGGAGAACAATCCACTATGAAGCTGTCAGCGAATCCGTTCTCTTCTGTGACTTCTGTCCTTGGCTTGCAGATGACGGCCTTCTTTCTGTGTCCTTACCTGGCGGTCCCTCTGTCCCTGTTGTATGTGTCCTAATCTCTTAACAGGACGCTAGTTATATTGTATTAGGGCCCATCCTAAGGACCTCATTTTAACTTACTTACCTCTCTAAATGTCCTATTTCCAAATACAGTCACATTTGGAAGTTTTGAGGGTAAGGGCTTCAACATATGAATTTGGAGTGGGTGGGGCACAATTCAGCCCATAACAACCTGCTGGAGTCATTACATCGTTTAGTGGCTTTGAAAATCTATGAATGAGGCAGAACTCTTTAAGGTATAACCACGAACATGTTTGCTAAGTGAAAGCACAGAAGTACAAACATCAGAAAACTGACTCATATCTTTTTATGAGCTAGCTAGGTAAAGGGAAATAGCAACAAAAACTTCGGGGGAAAGTATGTATTTTCTGTGTTAAATACACACTGCATATAGGTAAAGAGGTTACAGTGAATTCTGTATATAGGTTATGTATCTGTATCTGTGCATATATACATATACATATATCCCATGTGAGGAGGGGGAAGGAAAGGGAGAGAAAGATGGGAGGAGAGGAATAACTATGGAGAGAAAGGGAGAAGAAGGGAGGGGAGAGAGGGGGAGAGAGACATTCTACTGTATCTCTAGAACCTTAATCACCCAAATGGCCTTTTAGAACCCAAAATGCTGCTGGTTGAGCCTAAGCCCAGGGCCCTGAGGATTATAATTCTAATGTTCCCAGATGTTGCTGCAACTGCCAGGAGTGTATAACCCAGTAGGACCATATGAGACCTTCCCAAGATAGACCCCTTCCCCATATTCTCTGCTTTAAAAGCTCCTCTCTGAAGCACCTAGATAATAATATCTGTTGCACATTTCCTAGGTTGTTTTACAAATGTTAAAAACCCCCACCAAATGGAAGATATTTATCTACTTGATGACCTTGTGCACTTAGCCCCCAGGTCTACTGGCACCTAAGGATTGGTGACAGTAACCCTTGTGATACCACCCTGTTACTTCACCATCAACCAACCCACCAAGAAAATAGTACATGAGCTGATCACATACCCTGAGACACCTCCCCCCTCCAAAATCAGGCCTTTAAAAATGCTTTGCTAAAAAACCTTTCAGGGAGTTTGGGGGTGTTAAGCACAAGCCACCCAGACCCTTTCTCCTTGCCTGGCGCCTATAATACTAATAAATGCTACGTGTCCTTCACCATAACCTGGGGTCAGTAGATTGGCTTTATTGCGTGCGGGCAAGTGGCCCCAAATTTGGTTCAGTAATACCAAGACTACACTTACAGTAGTATATTTCAGAAGAGTATTTGTTTTAAAATTAATTACATCACTGCTTTAAAACTTTTTATCATAAAAGTCATAACGACAACCACTACTACCAAAGCATAAAAGGAACCAGATATGTAAATGGGTCCATCATTGAAAAAGCAAGAGAGTTCCAGAAAAACATCTATGTCAAAGCCTTTGACTGTGTGGATCAAAACAAACTGTGGAAAATTCTGAAAGAGATGGGAATACCAGACCACCTGACCTACCTCTTGAGAAACCTATATGCAGGTCAGGAAGCAACAGTTAGAACTGGACATGGAACAACACACTGGTTCCAAACAGGAAAAGGAGTATGTCAAGGCTGTCTATTGTCACCCTGCTTATTTAATTTATATTCAGAGTACATCATGAGAAACACTGGGCTGGAGAAAGCACAGCTGGAATCAAGATTGCGGGGAGAAATATCAATAACCTCAGATATGCAGATGATACCACCTTTATAGCAGAAAGTAAAGAAGAACTAAAGAGCCTCTTGATGAAAGTGAAAGAGGAGAGTGACAAAGTTGGCTTAAAGCTCAACATTCAGAAAACGAAGATCATGGCATCCGGTCCCATCACTTCATGGCAAATAGATGGGGAAACAGTGTCAGACTTTATTTTTCTGGGCTCCAAAATCACTGCAGATGGTGACTGCAGCCATGAAATTAAAAGATGCTCACTCCTTGGAAGGAAAGTTATGACCAACCTAGACAGCATACTAAAAAGCAGAGATATTACTTTGTCAACAAAGGTCCATCTAGTCAAGGCTGTTTTTCCAGTTGTCATGTATAAATGTGAGAGTTGAACTATAAAGAAAGCTGAGCTCAGAAGAATTGATACTTTTGAACTGTGGTGTTGGAGAAGACTGTTGAGAGTCCCTTGGACTGCAAGGAAATCCAACCAGTCCATCCTAAGGGAGATCAGTCCTAGGTGTTCATTGGAAGGAATGATGTTGAACCTGAAACTCCAATATTTTGGCCACCTGATGCGAAGAGCTGACTCATTTGACTAGACGTGGAAGTTGGGGAAGATTGAAGGCAGGAGAAGGGGACGACAGAGGATGAGATGGTTAGATGGCATTAATGACTCAATGGACATGAGTTTGGGTAAACTCAGTGAGTTGATGATGACAGGGAGGTCTGGTGTGCTACGGTTCACGGGGTCCCAATGAGTCGGACATGACTGAGCGACTGAACTGAACTGAACTGAAATGTATCTCATTATGTATATATTTATAGAAAGCAATTATCAACTTTATTCCTGATTATAGAAGATATATAGAAAATCACCTCTTGAGGTGACTCAGAAATATAAAAACAAAAGTAAACTAAAATTTCTAACAAATACGTGTTGTGAACATTTTAGAGCATTTCCTTATGGTCTTTCTTCTATGGCTAAAAGCTTTTGAATGTTAATTGATAAGGATGCTTCAGAGAAAGGTAAGTGGACTAACCACAAAAAATACAGAGGAAACCAAATATACCTTTCACAATTAAAGTTGTCTATTAAAAATCAATAATCATCACAGAAGCAAAATTTCTTAAAATGCAAAGGTATTAGACTGCGTGATATGTGTGCTAAGTCGCTTCAGTTGTGTCCAACTCTTTGCAGCCCCATGACTGTAGCCCACCAGGCGGCTCTGTCCATGGGATTCTCCAGGGAGGAATACTGGAGTAGGTTGCCATGCCCTCCTGCATGGGATGTTCCTGATCCAGGAATCAAACCCACATCTCTGACATCCTGTGTTGGCAGGCAGGTTCTTTACCACTAGTGCCACCTGGGAAGCCCATTACTATGACTTGTTAAAAAAGAATAACAGTACAGTTTTGGGTGTGCTATTTTAAGATCCACTACAGGGTCTGGAAAAGACCCTGATGCTGGCAAAGACAGAAGGCAAGAGGAAAAGGAGACGACAGAGCATGAGATGGTTGGATGGCATTACCAACTCCATGGACCTGAGTTTGAGCAAGCTCTGAGAGATGGTGAAGGACAGGGAAGCCTGGTGTGCTACAGTGCAAGGGCTTGCAAAGAGTTGGACACAACTGAGCAACTGAACAACAACAACAACAACAGGGTTGGGAAGATCCCCTGCAGGAGAACATGGCAACCCCCTCCAGTATTTTTGCTTAGGAAGCCCATGGACAGAGGAGCCTGGTGGGCTACAGTCATGGTGACGCAAGAGTCGGACAAGACTGAAGCGACCTAGTATGCATACATTCATGCATGCATGCACAGCGTCTTCACATTTTGTGATAGTATTATTTTATCAGGTACTGATAACTGTGTCTTTTTGAAATGCTGGATTTTATAAAATTTTCTGAATTCTTCAGTGTGTTTTATTACAACCTGGGGCCAAATTTATTTCCCACGGGAACACAGCTTTAGTTTCACAATGGAAGTCAGTAGGGAAATCAGACTATTTCTAGAAAATTACTTTGCAGCTGACATTTATGGGATGTAGCAGGATTTTAAAAGTGAGATGTCCCTCTTCCTAGGTTCCTTCTTTTGCTACTTAAATTTTAGCATTCATATTAGCTACACTTCAACCTCTTCCTTGCTAAGGAATTGTGTTAAATATTTCAATCCTCAAGTCCATTGTGCTGTCAATAGACCTGGAAGAATTAATGCATTTCTGACTTACTCTCTTTTCTTTTTACCAACAAAAGGGTTGCATGTAATGCTACCTGATTTTCCCTCTGAGAATATCATATTTGTTTGATTTTTAAGAGAGTGTTGCAACATCCTGTTTGAGAGCTGCAGAAATAAGACCGTTCTCTTTATTCCTTGCCACAGAATGAAAGTGAAATTTTTGTTCTCTAGTCTCTCTTGCCTAAATAAAACAGACTCATGCCAGACTTGGTAAGAACACGTGCTTTGCAAAGGTCACTTACTTACATCCCATTTGCAGCAAAGTACCAAACCATGTGTACTTCAGAAGGCTCAACATCTGTACAACACGGAGAAAAAGCTACAGACTAAAAAAAAAAGGCAAAAAACTATACATTTCCCATTTGTCATAACACAATTTTCCGCCAGCTAAAATATGACCATGTGGTGATATACAATTTCACAAATTTGTTCTCCTAGAAGAAAAACTGATTTCAGAAATTCTGTCTGTATACCAAAGTGAGAAATTTTGAAAAATTCTGGGAAAGCTGCAGCTTAGAATTAATAACTGGAGGGCAGCCCAATCTCCAAGTCCTTCACTTCTCTTCACAGTGATTACTTTGTAAAAGGGATGGAGGGCATGAGTCAGTACTGAAATCTTTCACAATCACAACCCTGTCACCAAATCCTACTTGGAATTCTACAGATGAAAAAGAACTAGACACCATCATTTCTTTCCACTTCTTTATCTTCAGTCATTTTTAAAATTTTCTTTTTTTGAGCAGCTACTAGATACAAGATACTGGTTAGTATTCTGCTAAGCACTGTACTCCATACAATGATCATTAAAACCTAATCCAGACCCCAAAGCAGTTTATAATCTAACATTACAAGCAATTCTACTTATTAATTTGCATTTGTTGCTATTTACAATACACTATATTCCACATCCTTCAAACCACCTTATCAAAAAGGCAGAGAATACCACTATTTCAATTTTTAGAGTTGTGAAAAGTAGATAAAAGGCACTCATTTTATCAACGAAACTGTAAACATAATACATTTTATTCCCTGCCCCCCCCCCCAAAAAAAAGGCACTCATCCATCTAAGGTTAGAATGTAGTGAATATACCATCTCAAAACATGTCTCCTTGGCATAGATTATTTTGATCTGATTGACAAAGAGCAGACAGAGGAAAAGCTCTGAAAAGATTAAAAAGTTATCCTTTTGAAAGGGAAATTTTCATTTATAAAGGAAATCTCCACTGGTTAAGGGTGTGTTCCTCTGTGGACCAGGAAGAGAAAGTGAAAGGGAAAGTCACTCAGCATGTCCAGCCCTTTGTGACCCCATGGACTATACAGTCCATGGAATTATCTAGGTTAGAATACTGGAGTGGGTAGTCATTCCCTTCTCCAGGGGATCTTCCCAACACAGGGACTGGACCCAGGTCTCCCGCATTGCAGGCAGATTCTTTACCAGCTGAGCTACCAGGAAGAGTAGGATGACTCTGAATCATCAGAGAATCAAGGATATCAAGAGTATCACTGGTGACGTAGCCTTTAGCTGACAGTGGTTATTTAAGCTGGTGACTTAGGCTGCTTTGAGGAGTTTCTCATTTTTTTCTGCGTATCTGCTACATACACATGATGTACACACGTTTATTCACTTCTATCTAGTTTTCTCTTGTTATTCTGTCTTTATTACAGAGTGACCAGGGGGTGGGTCCTGTCAGTTGCTCAGAAGGGTAGAGAGAAAATTATTTTTCCTCCCCTAGAGTATACATCATGATAATCCCTTGCATGATACTAGGTTAATACTCTGTTCATATGGCAGAAATGTATTATTTATAATGACAAGGACCACATTGCCAAATTTAACATTCACCCCTCTGTCCTCCTTTTGATGTCTCACCCACATGAAACATTTAGCCTGATTTATTAGTTTCTATGACACACCCTCATGCTGAAAATATTTTTCTCTTATCTCCTCTCCTTCTCTGACAACTTCCATAAAATGTTAGAGGACCCTGAGGGCTTGGTCCTGAGTCCTCTGGCTGTAGTCTACCTAACTGACCTCAGCAATTCACATGACTTGAAATACCGTCTACACTGATGACTCCCAAATTATACTTGGAGCCCCAGTCTCTCCGCTGAGATACTTCTATAATCAACTGCCTGCTCGTCATCTCTACCATTGATTTTTCATGGCCTCTATTGGTGTCTCAAATGTAAATCCTCTCCTGAAAAGCCTCTGTTGTTTCCCATGATACTTGTAACCAAATCCAATTTCATTCTCAAGCTTTATGAGGTTCTACATGATCTGGTTTTTACCCATCTCTGCAACCTAATCTCATGTCACTCTCCCTCTTAGGCAATATGCCCAGACTCATTAACCTTCTTTCTCTTCCTTGTGCTTAGCAAGTTCTCATACCCAACCCAGGGCCCTTGCACTTGCTCCTCTTTCTGCTAAGAATGTTTCTTTTTCACCAGGTCATTCAACTTCAGCTCAGTCATCACCTCCTCAGAGATGCTTTTCCCAACCTTCCAGTATGAAATGTCCACTCTCATCACTATTACTTTGGCCTATTTTATTTCATTCTGAGTCAGAACTTATCACTATGTGATATCATCATTCTTATTTATTTACCTGTTCATTGCCAATTTTCCTCACTTAAAATATAGCTGAAGAGAGTAGATCATGTCTGTCTTGCTGAGCACTGCCTCTCTGAAAACAGCTCTTTTCTGTTTGCCCACTTCTGTTCCCCTCTAAAAGAACCTAACTACAGGAATGAGATCACTAGGTAATTTAACCTAACTCCTAATTCATGCTCTCCTGAATGCACACCACATCTTGCCTAACCTGTTGGTTCTTTTCCTAGATAAAAAGAAGTGAGAATGAAGAATTAAGTAGTTATAGAAGGACTAGCTCTCTACCCTCAACAGTTCCATTAGTTATCCTGCTGGCAGATCATGTAGGCAGGACACCATCTGAAGAGAGACTTAACCAGTCTGCACACAATGGAGAATGATGCAGAATCCAACTGCCTGCCTCGATTATTCACTGAGATTCTTCCTCCTTTTCCCCTTTTAAAACTGTCATGGGCATATATACACTACCATGTATAAAACAGATAGCTAGTGGGAACTTGCTATATAACACAAAGAGCTCAGCCTGGTGCTCTTTGACATCCTAGAGGGGAGGGGAAAGAGGTTCAACAGGGAGTCTATATACATATATATATATACACACATACATATATACATATATATATATACACACACACACACATACATGTGGCTGAGTGCCGAGGAATTGATGATTTCGAACTGTGGTGCTGGAGAAGATTCTTGAGTCCCTTGGACAGCCTTTGGACCAGAGAAGTCCTAGCCCCTTTTCTTCTTACCTCTCTCCTCCTTACCTTCTCATTTAACCCAAGAGCATACAGATAATTCCTTGGACTGCCACGGGATCAAAGCAGTTAATCCTAAAGGAAAAAACTCTGAATATTCATTGGAAGGGCTGGTGCTGAAGAGGAAGCTTCAATATTTTTGGTCCCTGCTGCTGAAGTCGGATGTCAAAAGCCAAATCACTGGAAAAGACCCTGATGCTGGGAAAGATTGAGGGCAGGAGGAGACGGGGGAGACAGAGGATGAGATGGTTGGATGGCATCACTGACTCAATTAATGGACATGATCTTGAGCAAATTCAGGGAGATAGTGAAGGACAGGTAAGTCTGGTGTGCTGTAGTTTACGAAGTCACAAAGAGTCAGGCACAACTTATCAACTGAAAAACAATGAGCGATTCAGGCTTCCTAGGTGGTGCAGTGGTAAAGAATCTGCCTGCCAATGTAGGAGAGGCAAGAGAGAAAAGTTTGTTACCTGGGCCAGGAAGATCCCCTGGAGTAGGAAATGGCAACCCACTACCATATTCTTGCCTGGAAAACCCCATGGACAGAGGAGTCTGGCAGGCTCGTGTCCATGTCAAAAAGAGTCATATGTGACTGCACACACAGTACAGCATGGCTGCTTCAGGTAATCGTACAGCAGAGACGAACACAACAATGTAAGGCAATTATCTTCCAATTAAAAAAAAACAACTGTCACTGCCAAGGTGAATCTTGGGAGATGGTCTTGGGACATGAGTCCAACTTCTTCCCAGAGTACCAGCTTTTCTGATTAAAGCACCTCTCCTTTCTATTGACGTTTGCCACGTGATTATTGAGTTTGGAGTGGCAAACAGCCAAACCTTAAGTTTGGTAACATCACCAGCCCTTAAAATGGTGTTTGACACATAGCAGAAATAGCAGCAGTGACAGAATAACTAAAGTCAATAAAAATAATAAAAAAGATCATTATACCTAATCTTTTCTTAAAAAATATACTCTGTGGGAATCATTGTGAACACTTCCCATCAGTTCAGTTCAGTGGCTCAGTCGTGTCCAACTCTTTGCAACCCCATGGACTGAAGCACGCCAGGCCTCCCTGTCCATCACCAACTCCCGGAGTTCACTCAGACTCACGTCCATCGAGTCAGTCATGCCATCTAACCACCTCATCCTCTGTTGCCCCTTCTCCTGCCTTTAATCTTTCCCAGCATCAGGGTCTTTTCAAATGAGTCAGTTATTCACATTAGACTACCAAAGTGTTGGAGTTTCAGCTACAGCGTCAGTCCTTCCAATGAATATTCAGAGCTGATCTCCTTTAGGATGGACTGGTTGGATCTCCTTACAGCCCAAGGGACTCTCAAGAGTCTTCTCCAACACCACAGTTCAAAAGCATCAATTCTTCGGTGCTCAGCTTTCTTTATAGTTCAACTCTCACATCCATACATGACTAGACTACTGGAAAAACCAAAACTTTGACTGGACAGACTTTTGTTGGCAGAGTAACGTCTCTGCTTTTTAATATGCTGTCTAGGTTGGTCATAAGTTTTTTTCCAAGGAGCAAGGGTCTTTTAATTTCACAGCTGCAGTCACCATCTACAGTGATTTTGGAGCCCAAGAAAATAAAGTCAGCCACTGTTTCCATTGTTTCCCCATCTACTTGCCATGAAGTGATGGAACCAGATGCCATGATCTTAATTTTCTGAATCCTGAATTTTAAGCCAACTTTTTTCACTCTCTTCTTTCACTTTCATCAA